>WWET01001946.1:183610-211096 GCA_011038615.1 Limnodynastes dumerilii | reverse complement strand
TTGTACTTATAAACAGTGATTTTAAGATTTATTTTTAGTTTCAGTTTATTGTTATTTATTAAATGTAGGACAGATACTGGCAAGAATGTATTTCTTTGTTGTTTTTTAAAAGAAAAGAAAATACTGACACCTTTAATGAAAATCTAGCCCTTGTAATGCATGAGGTTATTAATTAGAACACCTGTGTAAGAAGGATATATGGGGCTACTTTTGAATCTTTGAAAAAGTCCACAGAGTTGGACAAAATGCGTAAGTGCATACTAGATTGGGAACTTTTCTTGAGACCATCACTACGTCCTAATCGAATATTGGCTGTATATTTAACATACCCACGAGTGAGTTTAGGGGAATCCTGCGTGACCTAGGGTTGGCCACCCGTGAGTTCACTTTTATCTCCTCCTATACTAAAGACGATCAACTTTAGAGAACCCACGTGGTACTCCACTCGTATTGGCGGTACAACATCCATAGGTCTGACTTGTGGAAACTAATATTGGAGCCTAGACCAGAGGATCAAAATACCCACGTGTTCCTGGAAGCGGGAACCGGTGACATCTATCTATTACCGTTATATTACGGACACCGGTGCTAGCGCGGACACCAGGACAGAGGGAGCATTAAATCCTGGAAGTAAATACCGGCACCATTCAAAAGCCCTAGCTATACGGGGTAAATCCAGGATATATATACGGGCACCAGGTAAACAAGATCACTCTTCAATAAACTCTACCAAGCATTAACCAAAACTTTTGGAAGAGCTTCCACTCTATCTTAAATACATCTGTAGATTGGGACATTAAAGGTCTGTTACTCCTTAATGAGAACTGAGGTATCATGAAATATAATGTCATATAATATTACAGTTTGGACAGTATATGATATTAAGCATTACTAACCATATAAGTGGTCTTTGTTTTATATCTCCAATCTTTTTTTACTGATAATTATTATCCAATATATTTTTGCGTCAATAATAAATTTGATTATTTCTTAATGCCAGTATCTGAACATAAATTATTGCCACAATTTTTTTTTTTTTAGATCATTTTAGTGATAATATTGATATTTCATCATATCTAAGTGCTGTCTTGAACTTTGTATGAGAACAAGTATGTGGCAAGATTTGTTCAAGTGGCAAAAAGGATAAGACCATTGTTTAAAGAGCCAGTAGCACCGTGGGACTTGAACCTAGTTCTAAAGGCCCTCACAGGTCCTCCGTTCGAGCCCTTAAAAGAAGTAGACTTTAATTTCCTCTCGATCAAAACAGTCTTTTTGGTGACAAATCACTTCCTCCCGTAGAGTGTCAGAATTGCAGGCACTGTGGTCAGAACAGCCATATATGAACTTTCTTCCCGGCAAGGTAGTCTTGCGAACTAATCCTCTTTTTTTTTCCCAAAGTAGTCACTAGTTTTCATGTAAACCAAGAGATTGTGCTCCCATCTCTCTGTGCTGATCCTAAAAATCCAAAAGAACAAAGACTACATACTTTGGATCTGGTGATGAATCTTAAAATCTACCTGGATAGGACTTCTTCATTCAGAATTTCAAGACAGTTATCTGTTCTGCTTTATGGACCAAAAAAAGGACAGGCGGCTTCTAAGCCTTCAATTGCCAGATGTCTCAAAACATGCATTTCTTAAGCTTACCTATGCATGAATATGCAGCCTCCGAACAAACTTAAAGCCCTCTCTACAAGGGCAGTTTCTACATCATGGGCGGAGAAGGAATCCGCCTCAATTGATGATATTTGCAAGGCGGCAGGATGGGCGTCCTTGCATACCTTCGCGAAGCACTACAGAATAGATGTATTGTCTTCTGCAGAAGCAAGATACGTCAGGAAAATTCTTTCTGCAGTTGTTGAATAAAAAATAAAATATATTTAGTTATGATTTTTGTATCGATCCCGTCCAGTATCATAACTTCTATGGTAGATACCCATGGTGTGCTGCAGGAGGAGGAGGCAAAGGAAACTACAGATGCTGTACCTGTTAATGTGGTTTCCTTTACTCCTCCGAGGCAGCACACACTCCCCCCCCCCTCATTGATTTAATATGTATTGTGTTACTAACTGTGGGCCATTTCCAGAACAACGATTGTGAGCGAATTTACGTGTGGCGGAGACATAAAATCACGTTTTGGTAAGTACTGCACATGGGCACCATAGAAAATACACGTATGTGTCATGTAAATCCTTACATGTGGGCGTGCAAATTTTACGTGAATTTAAGTACCGTGAATTTTACGTCTAAAATACGTCTGAAATACGCTATGTAGGCGGAGGTTTGTATTTAAAGTGTACAGTATGAGCATGCTTAGCTGCGTAAATACGTGTTACACATATGTGAGCAGATGACATCGGTTACGTGGGTAAAAGTTGCGGTAGGGTTTGGTAATAGAACTTTCAAAGCTGAAAGTGGACAAATCAATGGGACCAGATGGGATATATCCGAGGATACTAAGAGAGCTTACAGGGGTGCTGGAATTTCTTCATGGATATTTGTAAAGATCTGAAAATGTCATTGTGATGGTAAAGTTCTCTGTAAAGTGCATCTGTGAGAAGGTGGGAAGAATTACAACCTGTTATGGTTTGACATTATGGATTGCTATTTGCAATGATTCTGTCACACTATTTGATGGAGTTGGCATTGGAAACCCTTATTTTTTGTGTAGGGCTTATGCAATGTTGATTTAGTAAGAGGAGTTATTCACAATTATGTTCCTGGGTTATAAATGCTGCCTCAAGCTAAAGTGTGTGAGTTTTTTTCTGCTAGCTTTTCTTCTAGGGTGTTATACGCTATTTATTCTTAAAGTTATTTGAATAACTTGTTTTGTAAACTGATTTTAATTAAAATGCTGAAGTTGTTCTTCAATATTGATTTCTCTAAGAAATGTTTAACCACTTTTACTTCCCTACGAAGTGTAAAGGCAACTAGCATCTGCAGTGTTTTAAAAATATTTATATATTCGTGCTACAAAATATTTATATATATTGGTGGGTTTTTTTTTTCTTTTTATATGTCTGAGCCCTCTAGAGGTAGTGACAGCTGAAGGTTCTTTTTCAGATGTCTCTATTTCGAATAGGCAGCCGTTTTACATTACATTAGTGTTAGAGAAATTTGGGATTAAGGGATGTTTAGGAACAAGATATGAAAATTGCATGACACTTGCACAAAAGTTTTTTGCAAAGTAAAAAAAAAATAATCATCGATGTTGTTTACGTTATAGCAATATCCTAAATAAGGAAAAGATTATGAAGATTGTATTATTCTCTGGTTTGCAAGAAGTTCATTATCAACTTGAACTAAAACCCTTTATTTGGCTTAATACATAATTTAGTGTTTTCAGCGTATGCCATTGCAACCTTTTCAGAAATGCATTTGCTTTCTCACATATGGGCTTTATCTTATATCGTGCCTTTTTTCCTGCACTTCCAGTTTTATTGTCTCTGCCTTTTTTATAGTGATAACCGTAACACACTGTTCTGAGAATTCAGGAAAAGGAAATAGCAGAGATGGTACAGGAAAAGTCCTGTTCTCTTGTCTAGTTACAGCTCAGCTTCCTCTCCGGAATTTTTTGCCATGTATGGTTATTCCACAAAAATAATGTATATATTATATGTGTCGACTTGACAAATGTATAAATAAATAGATAATTATATATCAAGGCAAAGCTACAATTGACCCCTTATTTTGCAATCTTGTGAGTTTGGTCATTATATATTTATGTTAACATTGTTATACGCCATCAGTCTTGCCAGAGAGGTGTGTAAGGGTTAATGTTTTGCTACCTTGCTTCCTAATCAGCTGGAAGGTGTGTGCGGACTCAGAAGTTGATTGGGACAGGTGCCTGTTAAATATCCTGCAGTGTGAGACTTGCATTGCTGGTTATAGCGTCTGCTCTCCTACATTCTGCATGCTCTGGTATTTGTGCACTGTCTAGCATTGCTGGTTCTGACTGTTGTGTAGCTCTTTCCTTGTGCCCCACCTTACCTATCCTGGTCTCTCCTTGTTGTGTGAGTGTGTCCCTGTGTGTGTGCAGTGGTCGGCGACCAGTGGGATGACATTGTCGCTGACAGCTGCTCTCAGCATTCCACGGGCTGGTTATAATGTTATGGTACTGGAGTCCAGCTTCCCGAGGCGCGAAGTTTAACTGGAGCCTGGTCTTTGCTAGAGCCCCCCTGGTGGGGATAGTCTGACCTGCTCCTGTGTGGTTCTGACTTACCTGCTCTCTGTATATTGTGCTATACTAGTAGTATCTCATTCTATACACTGTCTTGACACAGTACTGCGGTATTGGTTACCGCCTGCTGGGTGTCATGCAGCCCAGACTATCCCCACCATCAGGGGCTCTACCGAAGACCAGGCCGCAGTTAAACTCTGCATCCCAGGGAGTGGGACTCCAGTACCGTAACAAACATGAGGTATAATATATTTATTGGAGTTTCAAAGGAGATATTGTCCATGGCAACAAATCACATTATGGCTTTAATATAACAAACAAACTCTAACATTTGACATCTAACATTTTCACCTGAAAAAGTATCTTCACATCAACAAATAAATATAGCTCATTTTAACCCTGCTCTGTGCATGGACCTTTCTCATCCCAGTTCCAAAAATTTGGAATAGAACTCTAATGAATGAAAATCATAAAGTTATCTACTCCTAATGTCCAATAAAAAGCATTTCCACCTCTTACTTAATACTTTGATCACTTAACAATGCTATCTTGCCATTATGCTTAGCAGTACTGTTCAGGTTCACATGAAATGGAGTCCATTATGTTTAGCAGTACTGTTCAGGTTTCAATGAAATGGAGTCCATTATGTTTAGCAGTACTATTCAGGTTCACATGAAATGGAGTCCATTATGCTTAGCAGTACTATTCAGGTTCACATGAAATGGAGTTCATTATGCTTAGCAGTACTGATCAGGTTCACATGAAATAGAGTCCATTATGCTTAGCGGTACTGATCAGGTTCACATGAAATAGAGTCCATTATGCTTAGCAGTACTGTTCAGGTTTAAATGAAATGGAGTCCATTGATAGAGTGTTTTTCAAATTATTCTAAAGGCATTTGGGACCTAATAAATGTTCTATTAGGTCTTATGCAAACAGTAGGTTCTTCTCAAGATCTTGTCTTATGCTCTGTCAAGACAATGAGGATGTATTCTCCGCAACAAAATAACATTTTCGAAATGCAAACAGTGGAAAGCTTATTTTTGGCTGACTCTATTTCGAAAATATTACTGATTATAAAGTTTTACTTATGAATGAGTAAGTATGCTGAACTTTTATCACAGCATACTTACCCATTTATTTATTAAGAAACTGCCGCTGCACAGGACCGGACAGGTGAGTATTACAGGGGAGTGTTAGGGTTAGGCTGCAGAAAGAGGAGTCTTAGGGTCAGGGAAGGGAGGCTTAGGCTGCGGGAAAGGGAGTTTTAGGGTCAGTCTGCAAGAAAAGGAGGCTTAGGCTTATACCCCTTTCACATCACCAACTGTGAAAAACCCTGGTCTAAACACCCGGGTTTTTCCAGGAGATGAAATACCGGGTATAAAAAAAAAAAACATTTTAAGTCCTCAAAAATCTGTGAAATTCACGGGTATATACCTTTTACATCACTAATGAATTTCCCGGGTTTTAGCAGCTTAAACCCGGCAGGGCATGCTGATGCTTGTAGTTCTACAATCATCAGCATGCCCAGGGATGGCAGGGCATGCTAGCACATTTTATTTAATTTTTTTTCCCCCTTTCCGACGCAACAGTAGACAACTTTTCTGCACCAATAAGGAGGCAAAGTGAAAAACCCGGGTTGAAAACAACCCTGGTCCTTTCACATTGCCTCCCTTCCCGGGTTGGACTCAGGAAAAACCCTTCTTTTTTTCTGGGTTGAAATCCCGGGTCTTTTGACCCGGGTCTACCGGAAGTGACCCTTTCACATCACCACCTGCTGCATCTCTGTACTGGGAATGATCGATTGCTTCTCTTCGGCAAGGCAGAAGCGATCTATTTGAGTGGCAGTTCAGAACTGGCTGGTATAAAACAGCCCTTTCAAAAAAAAAAAAAAAAAAGCCTTACCAACGATCCTGAAAAAAAAAAAAAAGGCCATTCTAACTGCAGTCCCGCACCCAAGACAATGCCCCTATATTCTGATACATAGAGGAAATTTCATATTGCCTTTTCTCCAAATACAGACTAAAACCCCTTAAAATATATCAATCTTACACAGATTATCAGTTTTGCAGAATGGTCTTTTTTTTAAAACAATCTTGTACAGCCATGTTTTTTCCATGTAGTTATGATGGATTTAGTGCTGTGGTGCTGTTTATCATCTTTGAGCTCTTCCTATATGTTTCATCTGATTTGTTAATAACCTTGTCTTGTTTTTGCATTGAGTGTTCTTTGATCAGCATAATGAGGCTCTTATTTGGAAATAAACTTACTGTGGGACCTCTCACAAGACATTTGTATTTATTTTTTAATCAATTGATGTAGTATAATTGTGCACAGATGGACCCCAGTCAATTAATTATGCCACCTCTAAAGTCAACTGTATCCTTCAGAGTTTATTTATGTTTGTATTAGAAGAGCAGATGGGAATACTTGTCCTTATTTTTTTGTCTTTTCATTTCTTCTTGTATTGTAGTTATACAATAGAAACTTTTCAGCGATTGTTTTCTTATTAAACATTACAGATGTGTCCTTGCTCAGCAAATGCAACAAGCATGTGAGCTCACCCCATTTTCAGCAATGTATCCTTGCGCAGATAAACTGAGTAAAGACACATCAGTACTTGGTATTGTGTTGCTAAGTGGTAAAAATGGCCTATTTCTGTTATTGCAATGAAAGCTTTTGTACACTCTGGGCTTGATTGTAGAGTTGAGTGTATTTTTGCTGGTAAAAGTATACATACACAAAGATATGCAGTTAACCCATGATGATAAGCTATAAAGGAATGTTATTAAAAGCTACCTAGAATCTGTTATATGTGTGTGTATGCATGCTATCACCAAGCTGGCAGGAGCCAGTCACCACAATGTAAAATTTGCTAATTTTTCAGCTTACAACCCTTGCATGTAAGTTGACATATGTATAAATCTCCTCATCACACACAATTGCAGTTCAATATTTTCAGGAAATTTACTCTATGGTTCTGAAAAACATTCTCATACACTAAACATCTTACTTGGCAGAAGTCCGCATGAGGCCCTCTTTTATGGTTATATTTGCCTGTACCTGCTCTGCAAGTAATACCCCGTTCAGATTACCATGAAAAAGCCAGGGTTTTCATGAAATTGCCGGCTTTCATGAAAACCCCGGCTTTTTCTGGCAATGTGAACGGTGAAGCCAGGTCTCTTTAGCCGGGTCTTAGACCCGGCTAAAAAGAAGGGTTTTTGCCGGCTGAAAAGCCGGCTATTTAAATAGCTGCCGGCTTGTAAAAAAAAAAAAAAAAAAAAAAAAAAAAAACCGGGGTTTTCAGCGCAGTCTGAACACACCAGGCTAAAATGTAAAAAATTTTGCACACTGCCTAAAAAGCTGGCTTTTTAGGCAGTGGCAATCTGAACGCAGCATTATTAACCAACTTTTAAATAGAAGGGGCAGGCGCACCAACTTTTTTTGTTGGGGAGGGGCAGAAATTTAGCCCTCCCCCTGGATCCCCCATCTCACATTGGTGGGCTGATACCTTGGTGTGCAATAGATATGATTGTGCTGCCGCAAAGCATCAAGTCAGCTTTTCTGTGTAACTGCCGCAGCAGCATCTCCCCCTACTTACAAGGGCACCCCCTTGCCTCTCCCCTGCCATCTGGTAGCACTCGCCTATGAAGAGGGGCTATAGTAACATATTTAATGCCAATGTTCTGACAGTCATCCTACAGTTCAGCAATGTAACACCAAAAATGGGTTTGATTACACAAGTGATATATTAACTATGGACCAGATCCAGAACTAATAAGAGATAGCTCATTTATGTACACATGCACAGTACCTATACTTACGCTATGAAATGCAGTCATGAGTATGAGATATACATGGTGAGTGACCTTTGGCGCAATATTTAATGTTGTCCTCAGGGCACAGTATCCGCACACAGGAGAGCGGAGGGAGTGCCGTTCTCTCTTCCGTGCAGTATTGTAAATCAGAAATTCCATGAGTTGGCCTCCTCTGCGGAGGCTGCGTGAGTAAATTTGGATCAGGCCCTTTATCTCTCAAATACACTGTGTTAATAGCATATACCTAGGAAAGGTGCTACCAAAACTTAATTATGACAGCTGTACAAATCATGAAAAAAGAGACCTCATGCAGAAAATATAATAAGACTTAGCTTTTAATAAAAGCTTTAAAGTAGAAAATATAAATTTACTAAGTCTCAATAAGTTCAAGAATCAACAATGATATAAAAATATTCAAAACATGGAAATAGACAAAAAAAATGGACACAGAAAGAAAAATAGTGATTAGGATTCCATGCTGAACTAATGTAGCAAAACCTATGTCAGGATTCAGATTCATATAAACAATACGTTGTTGCTTAAAAAATAATCGAGTAAGTATTAATATATAAAATATATTCTAGCAGGAATTTGTTAAATTTAGGAATTTCCTCAAAATGCGCCAAAAATGTGTGTTCACAAATACAACCAATTGAGAGTTTTATTTTATCTAGAGTCTACTGTTGGCTCTGTAAGCGGTTGCAGTCTCCGGTCCGATGGCCCGCTGTTACGACACTCCGGGTTTACCTGGCAGAGTACTGGAGTGGTCGTGGAGCAGAAGGTAGATTGGAGTGACACCCCGGGTTTACCTCGGAGAGAACCGAGGCGGTCACAAAGGAGAGAGAGATAGTGGTCGAGTCGACTGCTGGGGCACGGAGACTTTACTATCGGGTGTTTTTCACCAAAGCCCCTGATAGTGGAGATGGATTTGGCAGCGCAACAGTAGCCTGGACGTGCCCCGTTGAAACAGACTCGAGGAAAAGAAAAGGAAACCCAGAGTGAATACCAAGATGAGGGGAAGGGAGCAGTAAGAGAAGTGGGAGTAGAGCCAGTCCGAAAGAGACCGGACTGTGACGGACTACAATTAACACAGAACCCGGCACGGCGGACAAAGATGGATCATGGGACAGGACAAAACGGACTAGGACTCTCACACTCGCAGACATACAGCGGAACCCCCAAAGGGGTAACATAGACTAGCACTCCGAGTAAGGTTAGGTATGAGAGGTAGGTGAACACAAGAAGGGGAGAGAACCTGGGAAGGAAACACGGCAGGTAACAAGGCAAGGACTGAGCAAGGTAAGTGGGCAAGCAACGGTCAATTCACTAGGCAAGCAAAAGCAAGGCACTAGGCACACAGTATATAGCAGGTCACAGGTCTGACAGGCAGAGTCTATAGCCGGCAGAGAAGTGAGGGAGTAGAAGCCTTTATATAGAGACAGCTAGCCTCTAATAGGCTGAGCTGTCTAAAGAAAATCCAGAAATGACGAGAGCCGCCAGAAGGGTGAGCTAACCAAAATTACAGAGAGGGGGCGCGCGCCCGCACCACGAGGACACGGCGCAACACGTGGACGGACCAGAAGCGGAATAGAGAGAGAAAACGCCGGCGGGAGAGAACAGCCCTATTGAAATACCTCTGTAAGCGGGCCCTAATGTGCACCAACAACTTTTGCTCACGGTAAACCTTGATCAAGCTGTAGTCGCTACTATGGTCCTTCCTGTACCAGAAATTGCTATAAATATCCATGATTAGCTGGTTTGCTTTGTTATTTTTTTTAGACAACCAATGGCTAATGGTCTCTTTTCTTCCTATGAACATTTATATGGCTAAATTTAAGTAGATTTTAAAAAGGTCAAATATAGATTTAAAATAAATTGCATAGTATTACTTTTGTTGGATCTGTCATATTTTACAACATATGTGCATAGATGTCTTTTTAAATTGAAAAGAACTGTCAATTTAGCTCAAGCTCCAATAGAATTTCATACAGCTGTGTACACCGGCATTTTCTATTAACTATCCAACAGCATTTAACATCCACCTTGAATTAAATGTTTTTGGTCAAACGGATGCCTTTATATTTGTAACAATATATGCTGTAATTTGTGGCCTTTTAGATTGATCTTGATCTCATTGATTGCCAAAATTGCTGAATCGTTTGCCACCATGCCACATAGTAATATATTTTATGTTTAACATGTGAATATAAAGACCACTTGATGTTTCTCATGTCATAAGCCCATCCCCTACTTTAGCAAAATAGAAAAGTATTTAAACATTTTTAACCACTTATTTATCTATTCAATAAGCTCTGATTATTATTAAATAAATGTTAAATGTCAGTTAATGTTAATGTTACTCTACTATCCATTTATTCAGTGGTCAAAGTGGAAATATAGAAGTGGCGGTATGAAAATATAGAAATAATAGAAGTGAATGGAGATTTATAGCTTTTCAATTAAACCAGTGGGAGAAGTGACGGTATGGCATTATCCCATATACCCCCTCACTTCCAGACCTGCATTTATTCAAATCCTAGTTTGTGTTGCGTGCAAAGCCAAGGTGCAATCTAGATCTATATTGGAATTTCAAGATATGGAGGTAGCATAGATTTTACAGGCCACAAAGAAGTTATACTATAGAAAATATGCATTAGCAATATTGGACTGATTTCTGGGTCTTATGCAGACATCTGTGGGGTTTTTAACCACTCCCACTAGCACTGTTTATATTCTGAGAGTCAAGGACTACCTTAAGTTTTCTATCTCAGATGTAAATTCCTAGAAGTATAAAGGTCACAATGGGTACACAGAGTTAGGGAATATACACTGCTCAAAAAAATAAAGGGAACACTAAAATAACACATCCTAGATCTGAATGAATGAAATATTCTTATTAAATACTTTGTTCTTTACATAGTTGAATGTGCTGACAACAAAATCACTCAAAAATTATCAATGGAAATCAAATTTATTAACCCATTGAGGTCTGGATTTAGAGTCGCCCTCAAAATTAAAGTGGAAAAACACACTACAGGCTGATCCAACTTTGATGTAATGTCCTTAAAACAAGTCAAAATGAGGCTCAGTAGTGTGTGTGGCCTCCACGTGCCTGTATGACCTCCCTACAACGCCTGGGCATGCTCCTGATGAGCTGGCGGATGGTCTCCTCCCAGACCTGGACTAAAGCATCCGCCTACTGCTGGACAGTCTGTGGTGCAACGTGGGGTTGGTGGGTTCGAGCGAGACATGAGGTCCCAGATGTGCTCAGTTGGATTTAGGTCTGGGGAACGGGCGGGCTATTCCATAGCATCAATGCCCTCGTCTTGCAGGAACTGCTAACACACTCCAGCCACATGAGGTCTTGCATTAGGAGGAACCCAGGGCCAACTGCACCAGCATATGGTCTCACAAGGGGTCTGAAGATCTCATCTCGGTACCTAATGGCAGTCAGGCTACCTCTGGCGAGCACATGAAAGGCTGTGCGGCTCCCCAAAGAAATGCCACCCCACACCATTACTGACCCACTGCCAAACCAGTCATGCTGGAGGATGTTGCAGGCAGAACGTTCTCATGGCGTCTCCAGACTCTGTCACGTCTGTCACATGTGCTCAGTGTGAACCTGCTTTCATCTGTGAAGAGCACATGGCGCCAGTGGCGAATTTGCCAATCTTGGTGTTCTCTGGCAAATGCCAAACGTCCTGCACGGTGTTGGACTGTAAGCACAACCCCCACCTGTGGACGTCGGGCCCTCATACCACCCTCATGGAGTCTGTTTCTGACCATTTGAGCAGACACATGCACATTTGTGGCCTTCTGGAGGTCATTTTGCAGGGCTCTGGCAGTGCTCCTCCTGTTCCTCCTTGCACAAAGGCGGAGGTAGCGGTCCTGCTGCTGGGTTGTTGCCCTCCTACGGCCTCCTCCACGTCTCCTGATGTACTGGCCTGTCTCCTGGTAGCTACGGACACTGGACACTACGCTGACAGACACAGCAAACCTTCTTGGCACAGCTCGCATTGATGTACCATCCTGGATGAGCTGCACTACTTGAGCCACTTGTGTGGGTTGTAGACTCCGTCTCCTGCTACCACTAGAGTGAAAGCACCGCCAGCATTCAAAAGTGACCAAAACATCAGCCAGAAAGCATAGGAAGTGGTCTGTGGTCACCACCTGCAGAACCACTTTAATTTTGAGGGTGACTCCAAATCCAGACCTTCATGGGTTAATAAATTTGATTTCCATTGATAATTTTTGTGTGATTTTGTTGTCAGCACATTCAACTATGTAAAGCACAAAGTATTTAATAAGAATATTTCATTCATTCAGATGTAGGATGTGTTATCTTAGTGGTCCCTTTATTTTTTTGAGCAGTGTATATTGTAAATTGAGGGAATTCATACTTGCAAAATAAGCCCAGCACCTCTGTTCTGATTCTTTTGTCAATTAGATTTATGGTATCAATCCCCAATGTCCTATAGATTGTAAGGGCCCTCTTACCTACCCAGTCTGTTTGGGCCTGATCCAGACCTATGACCGCAAGCGATCGTACGCCGTTCGGGAGCGTAAAAACGGGAGAAAAAACGCACTGCGCATGTGCAGTATGACAACTTCCGGTCGTCCGAAGGACATGAGCGTACAGCGAGCGTATTTTCAGCGTATTTTTCGCCCAAGGGGCGTGCGTTTTGTATGACGATAGTCCAGACGCTCGAGTTACTACGCAGAGGCGGGGATAGCCATTTAAATTGTACAGTATGGGCGTGCTAAGCCCCGTACGACCAGCTTATCGGTACGAAAATTCGCACGGACGCTTGAAAAAGTTAGGGTAGGGTTCAGCCGCCGTAAGTCGGTACAATCAATGGGAGTGTCATGGGCGTGAAAGTTTATACGCCCGGGCGAACATACGCTACACTCGCGGGCGTAGGTCTGGATCAGGCCCTTTGTTACTACCCAGTCTTGTTACAATGATTGTAAAATTGTAAAGCGCTACATTATCTGATTGAACTATATAAAAACCTGTTAATAAGTAAATAATAAAAAGATAAATGGATGCATGGGGATATGTAATCGCAAGGCTGTGATAGCCACTCATCTGTGTACTTGCTGAACTGGCCACACCCACCCAACCAACGGATTTCCAATAATCATACCCTGCTGTAAATTTTTGTCTTCTCCTGCAACTGTAACATTGCAACAGTTCAGAAGCCTGAATTGGTAAACAGGCACTCTAATACTGTATATGGTAATACCAGATCACACCCACTTGTGCAACCTGGACCCCTCTATTGGATAATGTAGAAAGTGTTGTTTTACTTTTGTCTAGATAGGCCTCCATCACAATACGGTAGTGTGCATGCACAGAATGCAAAAGCGGATGAAATGCATTCAGTGCCCATGAAAATGAGAAGAAAACCGCAAAGGCTGATCCACAGCATTGTAGGGTCAGTGCTTACCACAAGCTCTGAGCACAGTCACAGTGACTCTCACTCAGTCTGATTGAACCGCACAGAAGGTGAACCCAGAACAGTATATGAATAAAAGTAAAATAAAAGCAACATATTTGATTTGTGCATGTTTAGTTCTGCGGGCTGTCAAAATGAAATCTATCTTGGCTCTAGCACTGTAGCCCACAATGATTTCTTCTTCTGCAGTTTATCTCTCTATTTCAGTACCATGGATAGTGTTTTCAGGGACGTTTTGTGCTATTGTGAATTTATAGTTTTATATTTATCATTCAGTGCTGTATGTTACCTTTACATAAGACTATGCCCTCGCCACCAGATCCCAAGTAACAGCTGCCGCTCATCATACCTGCCGGTTATACCGCTTTCACATCACCACCCTGCAATAACCCGGTATTTTGAACCCAGGTTATTGCAGGGTGATTTGCAGTAAAAACAAACAAACAGTCTCTGAATCTTAAACGCTGCAGGGCAGACCCAGGAACTTCCTGCGTCTGTTGTTGAAAAACAACATGGAACCTTTCACATTGACATCTTACCCGTGGTGGACCCGGGAAAAACCCTTCTTCTTTCCCGGGTCCGATTGCCAGGTCATTAGACCCGGGTCCAGTCAGAGGAGGTGTTTTACATGAGTGTGTGTCCCCATTGTGAACAGCCATATTTCAATGGGGCTATTCTCTCCCAGCCAGTTCAGATGAGGCATAGCAATAAGTAAGAGGAAAATCTACCCCAACTGTTTCGATAATTCTAACCCTAACACTTCCTTTCCATTACCCTAACCCTCTTTTCCCCACAGCCTGACCTAACCCTCCCTTCCTAGCAGCCTGACCCTAGCCCTTCCTTCTGCTTAGCCTGACCTTCTCCCTGCTCTATAGCCCAACCATAAGACCCCCCACCCCCGCAACCTGACCCTAACCCTCTCCTTCTATGGCCTTAACCCTTCCTTCCTAAGAGCCTATCCCTAACCCCCCTCAACACTAAAAGTCCCCGGAGAGGTTACCTCTCCGGAGCTGTCAGCTGTCAGTGGCACTGTCAATCGGCACGCTTACCCATTCATAAAATAAATTCCAAAAAGGCTGCATATTCGAAATAGAGACAGCCGAAAAGGAACTGCAACCGCTTTTACATCACCACCAAAAACCCGGGTTTGAGCCGAGACCCGGGTCTAAGGTTTTTGTTGGTGATGTGAAAGGGGTATTAGAGGTTTGGAGATTTGTCAAAGTAAGGGAGTGGCACAGGACTGCAACAGACTGGGTGTCTGCAGAACAGACACTGTTCTGTTCTTATATTGGAACAGTCAGATGGAGGTTTTTTTAGGTTTTTGTAGTAAAATGGCCCTAGTTATTCACCAGGGGTTTAAAATCCCAACACTAGCATAGCTGAACTTGAGTGCTGAAAGCGATTAGTTTGGACCAGTTGAGAGTAGCCAGCCTCATGATATGTGCCCTTGTTGTTTAACACTTTACAGAAAGCCTGTGTTTTTCCTTTAACAATTTATTTAAAATCCATTAACAATATTGGGATGTTACATATTTTTATTTTTATTTTTGTTTTATTGTAAACAACTGATGAAGATCTGCTGTCTTGTATATGTTTACCTACAGACAAATAGATATCAACTGCTGTAAGTATTTTTGGGTCAAGTATCCGCTGTTGTCTGTAGAATGGAATTGGTATAACAAGTAGTTCCTAGTTACATAACAAAATGTGAACTCATCCCATAGCAGCTGTGCTACTTGCTGTAGTATTGTCTGGGGCAGTACAAATATATTACTTTCCAAAACACTGCAGCTTTCTGTGCACAGATTTAGACTCGCATATCCCATAAGCTTGCACTATCTGACAGGATAGAGGCTGCTCATTGCCACTTGATATAATTTGCTTGGTGATTTTACTTAAGTGTTATGAGTTGGTAATTAATCTATTTGCACAATCCGTTTTTAATAACTCATATTTTAGAGATTGTGAAGAGCATGCATAAGTTTTAGCAGCAACAAATTTGAATTCAACACCATCATTTATAGTATAGTTTATCTAGCAATAACAGAATAAGAAGGTCTAAGGAGTGGTAAGTATATCATATGTATCTAAAAAGGGGGAATCACCAAAAAAGCGCTAGATCCTGCAGCACAACTTACACAACCAAGAGATCCCTCTCTTATAAAGAATACAAAATAAAATAATGTTGTGTAGATCGGCGCTGGACTAACTAATAATTATAAAAATCAAATGTGTGTATATATATCAAATGAGTATATAACCAATTAAATATAAAACCACAAAACACAATTATAAAACCAAAAAAACCATATAATACAATATATCCAAAATAGATTATTTATAACAAGATAAAACAATATGCCTAGTGGATATTGTGAAATAAAAAATATAGTAAAAACGGACTAATAAAATCTATTTATCAAAAAAATTAACCAATTTAAATATAAAACCAAAAAATACAATTATAAAACCACAAAAATCATATATTACAATATATCCAAAATTGATTATCTATATCAGGATAAAAAATAAGCTCAGTGGATAATGTAAAATTAAAAATATTGTAAAATCTGCCTAATAGATATAAATCAAATAAATATACACATAGGGGCTGATTCAGAGATACGATTTCCACGGCACTTAGGAGCGTATATTTAAGATCTTAGAAAATTTGCATTACTGCGCATGCGTAGTAATAGTGCAACGCTGTCTATGTAGCGGTTAGGAGCGTAAATTCGTTAAGAGCGTAAGTTTGAATCGATCGCAAGCACTTAAGATCTTAAGTGCTGTGAAAGTTTAAGATCTTAAGGATTTGCATGTAAATGGGCGGGGGGAGGCAGGGAAAAGAGGGAAAGTGGGCGCGGGCTGACACTTAGGATCTTAAAAAAACGCTACTACGTCACTTAAGATCTCAAATGGCAGCGCAGAGTTAGGGTTAGTCAATGGTGGTCTAAGTTTAAGATCCACCGCTGTTTGCAAGGGGAGTGACTGTTTATGCAGTGAAAAAGCCTGCATTCAGTGGGCTGTAACCTGCTAAGATCTTAGCTAAGGTGCGTATATTTGCGATCTTTTCGCAATCGCATCACTGAATCACCCCCATATATCATAAATAAAATATACCCAGAACTAAATGTCTATGACGGGACAAATGATAAGTCCGGTGAAATAGTGGCTAAACAAAGATATAGGGAGACCGCTAAATGAAGCTGTAATTTTACTTCTTATCCATTTTCCTAAAAGGAAACAATCAAATACACAAAAGAATATTTATTAGACACATTCAAATGTAGACACACATAAATAATGGTAAAAAATAGTGGAAGGAACAGGGAACTTCCCTTTATCAAGTCCTGAGTCCCCGCATGCAAGGAATAGCAGTCCGGAGGTGCTGCGCACAAGTCCCGGGTAGACGCTCACGATGACCGTGGTCCACGGTTCCAAGGCAGGCAGAGGGTTGAAGGGGGAAGATACACCGTCCACAATCCTGGAGCCACTGGCTACTCTCCACTGGCTCCAGGATTGTGGATGGTGTATCTATATCACACAATGGACCAGCCAGGTTGCATGGTAATAGTGCTCAGTGCTCTGTATGTTCCAGCCACACAGCGGTGTTAGTAACAGAGATGAGGGAATTTTAGAAGAGCGAGTGTGTGGGTTTATGTTAATAATGTAATAGAAAGGCAAAGTGGTTGATAATATGGTAAATAAAGCTTAAGAGGGTTGAATCATTTGATCATCTTGTCTGAAAAGGTGAGTTTTAAGAGAATGCTTGAAAGTTTAGAGAGTAGAGGATAGTCTTAATGGGCGAGGGAGGTTATTCCAGAGAGTGGATGGTGCCCGGGAAAAGTCCTGTGACTGGGAATCAGAGCATTTATGAAGTGCAGAAGAGAGTTGTAAATCTTGTGATGATCTAAGAGAACAAGCTAGGATATAGCTTGAGACAAGTGAGGATATATATATGTAGGTGCAGTGTTGTTTATGGCTTTATAAGTTAGCAAGAGGATTTTGTTTTTGATTCTGTAGTAAACAGGAACCAATGCTGAGATTAGTAAGTGGACTAGCTCTATTTGAATGGTTTTCAAGGAAAATCAGTCTTGCTGCTGCATGCAATGTAGACTGTAGAGAGGTCATTTTATATTGTAGGGTCTAATAAGGAGAGTATTGCAGTACATATTCTGAGGAATACAGACATAAGTAACTCTGGTTCATCCTGTTTTTAAGAAAGTGCACTGTTGGTACCATTAACAATTATGTTTGGGAAATTATAATAGTTATAGTAAATAATTGTTATCCAGTTAGTTTAATACATTGTGAGTGAGAATGTATAAAAAAAGGTACCAAACTTGAGAGAGTGAGCCAGTTACCATTGTTTTATATGATTTTGCCAGTCCTTTCCCTTCTACCCACTTTGTACCCACTTTCCACTTGGGGACCTCTGCCGGAAGTGAGCTCTCAAATTAAAAATACATGATATGTGACAAAACTTGGGACTCTGACATTATTGTATAGGAACTACAATAACCATGTGTATTGTCCAATATACTATTTATTAAATTCAACACAAATATTTAAGATATTAAATCAAGACCTATGTTATAGGTGGAAACTTTGTCAACTGTTCTCCTGGAGATTCTAGAACCTGGATATGTTGCAGTTCATGCTTCAAATGAAAGAAAAAAAAAGTTTAATAATGGTTATCAGCGAATCCAGTACTATAATCTGGGCAGAATAAATGTCAGAATTCCAGCCACAATGAGATCCTTTGCAAGGTGCAGCCGTGGTTTGTGAAGGGTGTGTATTGGCTATAGGATATTACAATGCAATGAAAGACGTTTTTCTACTTAGCAGCAGTGAAATTTGCATTATTGCTTGAATTGTATCCTCAGAATGTTCTCTGCTAGAGATTTATTATAATTTGAGCCTGTCTGTTTTGAAAGTTTACAATCTTGAGCCTACTGGACAGGTTTCCATTTTTAGGGGTTTGTGAAGAATGAGGTTGGACTTTAGAAATCTATATTGACCGTAAAGTTTAGAACCATAAAATAATTCATTTTATAGTCCACATATGATATAAGATTCTGATCGACTGCATTTCTGTGGATGTTATAGTTTAATGTGGCAGCACGGTGGCTCAGTAAATAGCACTGGGTGCGTGAGTTTCCTCCAAAACGCCCAAAAACATGCTGGTGGGTTATTTGGCCGTAGACTAAATTGACCCTAGTGTGTGTATGTGTTAGGGCATTTAGAATGGGGTACTGGCTGATGTGAATATGAACTATTCTCTGTAAAGTGTTACATTAAAAACCTGCTAATAAATAAAATAATGTGAATGAAATTCAGTAATGTTAAACTGGGTGGTTAAAGGGACCACTTTTTGTTTTCCAAGTAGCTTTACATCTTGGCATTCATCCAACGACAAGTTGGTATTGTGTATTCCTTGTATTGGATTCCTCCTCCTAAGCATAAGTAGCAGCTTCATCATGCAAGCTATGTCATATGTTACATAGTAAAATAGTAAGCAAGACTAACGTCAGTGACAAACCTTTCTCCTGTTGTGCCTCTAACCTTGCTGCTTACATTGGTAGATGGGAAGTGGGGTGATCCCACCCTCCACAGAACAGCAAGTGTGGCTTGACTGTCACCAAGTACTGGCTGACAACTTTTAGGGCTGCACCTTCTCTCCGCATCCTTACATACAGCGAATCGCTGTCATCACAGCCATCCTCCAATCAACATACTGACAGCCATTCATTTTCTGGCTTGCAGCTGGAAGGAACATAGAGAATGATGTTGTAATGATGTAATCCATAATCACGACTGGGGAGCTTCTTTGTTTGACTGCCTCTCAGGCGGCGGCTATATGCACAAAGCGAACAGTGCACACTACAGATTTTGTATGACCTTGACATGTAGGGACAGCTAGGAGACACTGCTGGCTACTTTTTCATGGCAACAGCAGGCTTCTATCTATGTTGAGAATTATGTCTAGATTTGTCTAATGATATCACCCAACCTGAAAGGGATATATAAAATTCCCCCTAAGCTTTGAAATAATTTTTTTGCTAAATCCAGAAACTGTATGTAATCAAAGGAGCTGATTAAAAAGTAAATAATCCGAGAAAAGTAAGTGAGTTTTTTTCACTGGTGTATGCCACAGCTCCCAACAGCAGATGCTTCCATTTTTTAAATTTTATGTCTGTTTCTGGTACACTTATGAACTAAATGAATAGCAGTTATAATGTGTAGACATGTACTGAATTGGAAAGTCTAGGCACTCTATATACAAATGCCTTCAAGCTAGCTTAATAGAGTTTGCATCATTGCCAGTGATAACCAGGTTTTAAGCACCCAGCAGCATGGAGAATCAAATTACTAAACAGTGTATAATTTTCTGTAGTGTTGCTAAGTAGAATCTGAGTGATCAGATGCTGTTCTCAAATAAAATTTCTTCTAATGTTGACAATAGTAATTTCAACCAAATTTGCTCTTTCATATGCAAATTGTCTTTTAGTTTGGCAATCTTTTTTTGGACATAACAACTCCTTATTAAACGCTATCTATACCCTGAAGCATGCTATGTGTTCTGTTTTTATCATGTGCCTTGAATAAATGTTTACAAACTAATCTTGCATACAGAATAATGAGCAAATTGATTGACATCCCCCAGTCAATTGTGCAGTACAGTATGTTTCAATAGTTCTAAAATGGATTGAAGACGCTTTTAATTGTTGCTGACACCTCTGTTCAGGTTCTCATTCTTTTACGCATATAATGTTCCCTAAACAAAATATCTGACCAAACTAAAAAAATATATGCTATGAAAACTCATTAATAACAATTTAATGCTGTTGTTGCTACAGTTGAGACGCTCCAACTTTGTATACTTTACGTTATTAAGTATCATTGTTATTTGGCCAAAACTTGATCACATATGAAAAAACTTGGGCACACATCTGTTGCGGGAAACCACAAGCCCAGGTGTGAAGGCTATCCAAAAGCCAGTTGTGCATTGGAGGCCCTGATGGTGGGGACAGTCTTTTGGCAGGTTGCTGAGAGTGTAAAAGCAGCTCAAATGACAACAGAGAGTATACCAGGCAGTGAACTCAAGGGCAAATAAGATACAAACAGAACACAAAAAGTGATGAAGTGATCCTCACAGAAAGGTACCAATTGTGAGCCTCAGAGGACAACACAAAAACCTGATAGAACACAGGAACAGTTCCAGATGGAAAACACAAAGATAACATACTAGATAGAAAATGTGCAAAAAAAAAAAAATTTAAAGCAAGGAAAAGACTGACATGGAGGACATAAAAAGGAGCAGGACAAACAAGACTACAATAATATTATACCATTGGAACAATGAAGCTGGAGACGTGAGACTGAACTGAATATCTATGGGCTAATTAAGGGACGGATCAGAAGAGACAGATTGACCCAACCTCTTGCATTGATAGGTTAGCATCCCAGCTCCTAAGTAAGAGCCAAGACAACTCACAAACTCACATCCAACTGTATGAGTAATCAAAAGCATCCTCACTGCCACCAGTGACCCACTTTTAGTAGTTTAGAGGATCATAATAACTTCACAATAAAAAGTTGAAGGATAAAATAATAATAATTCCAGTAGAGCTAACTGTTTTAACCGACTATAACCATGTTAGATGCCTTAGATGAAGCAGATCTGGTCAATAGAACTGAGTAAAATCCAATCTAGAAGTGACTGATATTAAACTTTAAAATTTTTTGATGTTTGCAGGCAGTAATAACATAGGAGTAGATCCAGGTTGACTACAAGAGGGTATTTTCGATATGTAACATTACCAGAACAGATCTGAATCCAGAATTATGTCCTGGTAAATATTCAGAAGGTGGGATGGGACAAGGCAGGAAGCTAGAGTGTTTCTGTTCTGTAATAGGAGAGAGCTATGTATATATCCTGATTTCTGCACGTTCCCCATTTTATGCTGGGCGTTGTCAGTCCTTGGTTAGAACTCATCATTCCGAATTAGGGACATCCGAAAGTTTCTTTTCGGATGTCCCTATTTCGAATACTTAGTTCGAATACTTAGTTTGCCGAACACCCATTCTGATTCGCAAATACTGCCGCCAATATCCCTCCGCCGCTGCTTTTGCCGGACCGAGGGAAAGGTGAGTAACCTCTCCAGGGTAGGGAGGGTTAGGGTCAGGCTGCAGGGGAGGGAGGGTTAGGGTCAGGCTGCAGGGAAGGAACAATTAGGGTCAGACTGCGGGAGATGGTGGGTTAGAGTCAGGCTGCAAGTAAGGGAGGGTTAGGGTTAGGGTTAGGGTCAGGCTGCCGGGAAGGGAGGGTTAGGGGTAAGGCTGCCAGGAAGTGAGGGTTAGGGTCATGAGAGGGGAGGGTTAGGGTTAGAATTAGGGAAAGGAGTGGGGGACTTTTTTTTACTTACATTTCGGAGCACCGAAAACTTGTTGCTCCGTGGATCGATTGCTATGCCTCATCGAGGTATATGTAATCGAAATACCAGCCAGTTCGAAAACTGGCTGGGAGAGAACGGCCCTATCGCAGTAGGGCTGTTCTAAGCAGGGACCGACCGACACCCATGCTGGGACAGTGTGGAAATCCTAAGGTAGGGTCCTGCAAGTGTAACTTCGTAAGATCGAAAGGAGTGGCCTTACCTGTATGTTAACAATTCGAGGATCAAAGGCCTCTTTCTCAAAGTGGCCTTTGATCCTCGAAACGCGTCAGTCGGTACTTCCGGATTCCCCAGAAAGCTCCTTCTACCTTCGGTTTCCAGCAGCATCCAGACCGCTTGTTTTTTCCATCTCCAGGACGAACCCCGGGCTCTTCACGTCCTCCACAGCGGGAACTGAGATTTGAACCCCTTACATGCACCCTGCACGCCGGGTATGATTTGTTGTTTCTCTGGGGAACCTTTTACTTCTAGGAGGGATCGTTAAGACCCCATAGGACTTTTTCTACAATTTTTTATCCTGTATTATTAGTGTTATTGTATATATGTTTTCATAGTTCTGCTCTTGGTATTTATTCAGAGCATCATTTGTTTTAATAAAGAGTATAACCTTTATCATTTTCCTTTCTTTCCCTCTATTGTTATTCATTCCTATTTGGAGGAGAGATCAAAAGAACTATTCGCACATTTGGACACCATCCAAAGGCACATTATCTCCTAGGATTAACCCTTAGTAGACGATACACCTGCTTTTTATTAATAGTCTTTTTATACATTTTTAATATTTTTACTGCGCCCAATTGGAATACTATACCCCTTTGTTACCTGTATGTTAGTTAGGATGCTGAAGATATCCAGCATTAGTTCCCTTCTGCTGCAGTGGTCGAAGCTCAAATCGCAGCAGAGGTCAGTCCATAGAGTGGTTATGAGGAACGCTCTTTCCATTGTAGTTCCTCATAGACTGTTACAGCACCTTTTTTATTTATTTTTTTTTTTTTTTATACCATTTTAGCAATTTTACAGGCAAAAAAAACAATAAACAAACAACCAATATTTATTGTTTAAGGACAAGGTTGTGGAAAGTCAGTGACTATCTCTGTAATAAAGCAGCAGTGTTAAAAACAGAGACCTACACTTTATGTACGAGGTAAGTCTATCAAATAACGAAACTGATTAAATAACTCACTTTTATTTATTGGTATTACAAATGTAATGCTTGTCCCCTTCAATATACTCCCCATTTGCACTAATATATCGCTGTGGTCTTGTTTTCCACTGGTTTAAGGCATGGAGCAAATCAATTTCTGTGAGTTGTTTCAACATATCTGCCATTTTCTTCAACTGACTCAAAATGTGTCCCTTTAAGCACTGATTTAACTTTTGGGAAAAGATAAGTCACAAGCTGCTAAATCGGGCGAATATGGAGGATGTTCAAGTGTAGTAAGGTGATTGTCGGTCACAGAAAGTGCTGTGTGAGCAGGCGCATTGTCCTGGTAAAGAATGAAACAATTTTTCCACAGTCGCAGCCATTTTTCTGACTCTTTCTCTCAGCTTTTTCAAAATTTCCTTATAATAATGCTGGTAACTGTTGTGCCTTCTGGAACCCATTCTGCCACATGTTCAAGGTCACTACGTATGCAGTTATAACCGGTTCTGACTGCTTTGTTTACTAGGTGGAATCACAGTCTCGTTATTTTATAGACATACCTCGTATGTACCATTTTACTCACAGAGAATTGGAATCCATACATGGATGGCCTTCCAATAGCTAGGGCCTACCTTAACTTTTCTGACTTATGTGAATGGAAAATGACAGCAGTGTGGAAGACTGAATCAGTACAAATTGATACACTGATGCGTATAATACATTGTTATAAGAAGTCCTACAAAACTGCAATCGCAATACATATACACATACGTACAATGCAAAAGAAGACAAAACATGGCAAGGCACTCTAGCCATTACCCAGCGACTAACCATAATCTTCTATCTTTAATATAAAAGTCAGAGAATTAGTTACAGATATCTGCTGGTGTGAATATATTTAAATTGCTACAGTGATCAGACCTATTTTGTATACTATTATGCCTTTGCAACTACCTTGGAGGCCACCTGTTTTCTGTGTTGTCCCCTATTTTTGGCGCATTTCCCATAATGCTAAGCTCCATTTAAAGTCATACCGAGTCATTATCAAGCTGTCTGGCCCTCACATATTATTAGATGATATAAAGAACAACTCTGTTCCCACTCAAATGCCTCATGTCTAATCTTGCTCTAAGGATTTATTTCTATCTACATGTTTGTTCAGCACATAAAACTGTGTGCGCTAATGTTTTTATTTATTCTACCATCATTAAGCAGGGATTCAATGAAATGAATGGCTGCACTTCTTTTAGGATAGAAATCAACTGACTTGTTATTTATGTTTCTTCTTTTCTAAATAATCCATTACTTTTGGTCTTAGAATGATAAAGATTTTCAGAGTTAAAAAATGAACAGTTGCACTGTATGTAAGTAAATGGTGCATGTGATTGTAACAGGTTGCTGAATATCTATTAGGCTGTCTCCTTATTAAATGTTGTAGCCTTAATGACACATTGGGTAACCTCTTTCTGTGTGAGTTGGTCCACATGTGAACCCAATCTTCTCTGACTCAATATAATCGCAGTACCTTCTCTCTTTAGTGTGTTTCGTTAAAACATTCAGATAGTCACAGAGAAGATTTTATCTATTCAGAAGCTTAAATTATTATTCCTCTGCTAGAAATACAAAGATTAGTATCTACAAGAATACCTCAGCAAATCCCACAGCAAGATGTATTTGTAAGAATATAGATATCTACAATCCAATTTTGAATTATAACTGCTATCATATCATAAAAAAATTACTTTTTTTTTTTTACTATTTTTTTTATTAAATAAATTCTGTCATGACCATTGAAAGTCAAAGGCACACTGGGTACAAAGATTGTTAGAAATAGAGATGACTTATAATAACAAGTGATTTCCTTTTAGTTAAACAGGTTGTCAAAATTTCTTTGGTTGTGACTATACTGTAATTCTTCTTGTCAGCTGTAGGTGGCTTGCTATCACAGCTCAGTTATGAAGTACTGGAACTTAAACCAGCCTTTTTAAGTCTTTTACATGTCTGGATTAAATATTTTACATGTACTAGTAATTGAATTATTTCAGGTTAATACAGCACACATCAGCTGCTTGCTGTGATCACATGGTAATCAAATAAGTTTGCTTTAACTGCCTTTAATTAATTTTCTTACTGATTTATGCAAAATAGACATGCAATATGATTAGCTATTTTTCACAGCCCTCTGACTAGTATATCTAAAAGCATCTTTATGTGGCAACAAAAGTAAGGAGTATTGACCGGATCCATACCCCTGCACAGCAGCCGAATCCCGGACACACATGCCAAATGTTTTGTTACTGGAGATTCGTCTGACAGGGTGGTACATCTTCTGCTTCAACTCTGTAAGGTGGGCAGGGGGAGCTTTTAAATTTTACAGCCTGGGTGGGGCTAAGGGGTTATGCACGGATTGTACTGACCGCTGATCTACACGTGTGACTTAAGGATGCCTTATGGCAGTATAAGTCACTTAAACTCAGCATGAGAGAGGGAAGTGACGAAAGTACACATCAGGAAAACAAGTGGCTTAAACACTAGTCAGAACTGGAACTAGAATAGCAGATGCTGGTGACTTTTATTCACACTCTGGATCAAACTGTGTGTGTACTTAATAGACACTTCTTATGTAACTTACCTGTCATGGAATCGCTGAATCTCATGGAGCTGCTCCAGGCAGTCTAGATATGGGATCGGATACAGACTTAAGCAGCTATAGTTATTTTTCCTCTGCAAGGAGCAATAGACGACAGAGTTTTGTGGATGCTTTATGTGCATATATCGCACTTCCATTACAGATCTGGATCCTCTTCATCCAGACTTTCATATGGGAAGTGTTGGTGGGGCGGGATACATATAGCATATACTGGGGTAGGAGTGGTATTTTAATTGAACATAATGGACATTTCTCTGTCCTTAAGCTCTATCAAGATTTGTATCCATACTATCCAAATTTAAGATGGGTTCTTGGTAATGTAAGTCCATCCATGCAGGGGGAGTGCTTTCCCTTCACATGCATCAGACTTGGCTTTTGATTGCTACTGTTGTTTACAGGTGTCCATGTGAAAGGTACCCATATAATCAAGCACAGACAAGGCAGACTATCTAGTTTCTCCTATATAAGGCCATATTGGGATATGATTATTTTTCTTAAAGCTCAAAAGTCAAAATGTATTTGCATAATATAAACAATTTGCTTTTTGATTTCATGGGCAAAAGCACATTGGGTTGCTCTGTAGTGGGTGGGGTTCGCCACTGAGAACCGCCATTTTATGGCAGGGCCATTTTTGACACCTCATTTGCTACGTCCCACTGCCAGCGAATGCTCATGCACCGCCAGAGTGAGGTAATCGAAGATCCCCAGAAAAAATTCCCGTTGCTGACTGGTGTGTATTTCCCCAACACCAACCCTTATCCTAATCTTCTCCCTAACCCTACCTTCCCCGCAGTCTAACCCTAACTTTCCCCTTCTCTGATGCATCCTCTCCCAGCAGCAGTACCCTAAGACTCCCTTCCCGGCAGCCTAACCATAAGACTCCCCTTCTAAGCTTTATCCCCTCCCTACAGCCTAACTCTCAGTCTACCCTTCTGCGATCCTTCCCTCTCCACAGCCTAAACCTTGGACTTCCCTTCTATACTGGATCCCTTCCTTGCAGCCTAAGTGCACTTACCTGTTGGGTCTCACGTGTGGTACCGTTGGGTGTTGTGGCGGGTCTTGCTTTGGGTTCAGATGTCAGAAAGGTAATGAATGAGTACATTTCTGAAAAATAAGTTCAGAATACTTACCCATTCATTATATAAACTTTCTAATTACTGACATTTTCGCAAATGTGTGTATTTAAAAAAATGACGTTTTTGGGGCCTCATTCACTAAGCTCGAATTGCTAAAATTCACGTGATTTTTAGCTTAAAATTCACCAAAGGCGATCCACTAAGCAAAAAATCATGTGAATTTAGTAATTTTTTATTCGCGGGTCCGCAATTGCGGTCCCGACTTTTTTCAATTAGAAACATAGGATGTTTCTAATTCACTAAATGCAATTTCACCGATTCGCGGTGATATCGCATTGAATTCACAAGACATAAAATCGCATCTCTAGAGATGCGATTTTATGTTTTTGTGCCGATCGCGACCATTAAAACACATGTCTGTATAACAGACGTGTTTTAATGGTTAAAAATCCTTAGATATATCGCATTGAATTCACAAGACATAAAATCGCATCTCTAGAGATGCGATTTTATGTTTTTGTGCCGATCGCGACCATTAAAACACATGTCTGTATAACAGACGTGTTTTAATGGTTAAAAATCCTTAGATTGGCATGTGTACAATGTGTCTTCGTGCTGTAGCCAGTGAATTAGAAGGATCAGCAAAGGTGATCCTTCTAATTCTTTGGTTACAGCATGGATACAATTGTATCCATGCTGAACTG
>WWET01001946.1:113374-148903 GCA_011038615.1 Limnodynastes dumerilii | reverse complement strand
CTTTCCCTAATCGGCGCCTTTGATATATAGATACACGTTCCTAATAGTCATTTTCTAATTTCGGAAAATGTATCTGCCGGCTGTATTATATTTGAAATTGGGCCGTTGGGCAGCTGCATCCCTTTAAAGGTTATGTCTTTATTTGGATTTGGATTAAAAAAAAAAAAAACATCCTGAAGTGAATGAGTCCATATTTCTGTGGAATTTTTTCAAACGTATCAAGCAAATAACTTCTCAAGACAATAATAACTTTAGTCCGGATCTAATAACAATTCATTGGACTGCACATGCGCAGTACAGACTGAGGAGACTTATGTACGTAGCACAAGTCTCCTCAGTGTGTACTGAGCATGTGCAGTACAATGAATTCTGCAGCGGAATGCAGCCTCCTAGTGCACAATCTGTATGCTGGAAGGGCCCACTCACCCTCTGTACATGATACACATCATAGGTGGGCATAGGTATGCAAATCATACAGTAAGGGCTTGGTTAAGCCCTTATGTGAAATCTAGTATTCCGCATGCTCAGCATTGTGTGCACAATAGTTAAGGCACACAGGAATACTGGAGGAGTGTCCACATTCCTCACGCGAAATCTGTACAATTGCCTCCACAATGAAGGCTAACTTACGGAATCTGCTTTTAGTTCTGGATACGATATTTTATTAGTTCCAATATTATTTTGTAACTGACACTTGTGTTATGTTTTTGTAAAATACTTAACAAGAAATGCTGATAATCAGTGGAAAAGATGATCAGAATTATGCAATTCCCTTTGTTGAATTTAATATCCAACTGCCCACTATGTGCAAGATTCTAAAACATATATAAGTCTATATACAATTCACATTTCCACATATGTGTATAGATGCCTAATAGAAACTTTTCCAATCTACATATCTGTTTAATAACCTGATTTAGACAACTGGTCCTGTTCCATACGGTCGGAAATCTTGCGATTTTGCGTGTGCATCCATGAAGTCATATCAGAATGCAATCCGCTCATCCCTGACTTCCAACAGGATGGAAGGGTGCACTCGCGGGTGGTAGGGGTTAGTACAACAATGTACATTATCGGCGGGAATTCTTGAGCCGATTGATGCAGACTTTGCTCAATCACCATTTAAAGTGTGAACTGATCGGGGGGAAACACTATTTGGCTTCAGTCCTTAAATGAGACTAAGCACCTTGTTGTAGCTTTTAAACTTTATTAAATAAACACAAACATTATTTTACATAGAAATAACATAACTGCAAATAAAACACAGTTTTATCTGTTTTCTGAAAACCTAAGCAGTCATTTCCTGTCCATTCTAAAAATACTACCGGTATTCAGGTGAATTAAACATCCTGACAAATGCTTATTAGCTGCATTTTAAAACAGATGTTCTCCGTGGATATTTAGGTCATATGGGTGTTAGAAAATGGAGTGAATGGATAAAAAGGCAACTGTCAAGAACAAAGTCTAAATCTGTATGTGAACCTGACAGCAAACAGGGTTTGTCGAAATAGATATCATTGTCAGCTGAATGTTTTACTTTGTGGATTTAATCCCCAAATACTGCTCTCATTACAGCTGCCTACATTGGTGTGCTTTAATGAAAATAGTTTCTGGCTGTTTGTACAAATTACAGCACATGTCCCCTCAAAAGAGAGACAAAGCAGTGTGACAGCTGGCCTGAGGGAAATACTTTCAAAACCTTGGACAGGAAATAAACAGTTTATTACTGCACACTAATAATGCTAATGATAGATTTTGACAGTGAGAGGTTTTTTGGGTTTTTTTTGTTTTGTTTTTTTAACTAACCACTGCTTGGTTTTGCAAAAAGATTTTCGTTCAGTGTGACCAAATGAGGTACCAAGACACAGGACGGAACAAAAAGTGTTCTTTGACATCAGTATCTTTTTTTTTTTTTTTTCTTTTCACCCTCTTGTCTGCATGCTTGTCTGTCAGTGGATTTCTGTGCTACAAGCAGCTGCCACCTCATTGAGCTTAAACTGTTTGCTTGTGCTATACAGGGAACAAGAGACCCACTGTTTCTGACTGGTGTGACGTTTCCTTCGGAGTATCCCATCTACAAAGAAACTAAAATAAAGCTCACGGTGTATAATGTCAAGGATAAGTCTCAAGAAACTGTGAGTATCTTCCTGGCACTTTATTTCATTTCTCGCCAATCGCTTGTCTAGATCCACTCCAGGGCTCTCTAGAATGACATTAAAGCTAGCTATGGACAGGGTAAGTGCACCACATGTGCCATTTTCTGTTTGGCGAATTCCCTAATTATACTTTGAGGTGATAAGCGAATGTTTTCAAGCCTGGCAAATGCTGTTTTGCTCAATGCTGAAAGGCCACAGTGGCTGAGCAGCAACTCTTTAAAAATGTATATTCTGCATTCATTTTTTATGAACCAAGCCCTTATTTTTTTTTCTGAGGATGCATTTCCTGAGATGTTCCTTGTGCATGGCAAAAGAGGGGTTAACCGCAGACATACTAAAAGCTCAATGGAGCCAGTCTCTTGCCTTTCTGCAGCATGAGAAAGGGAACAGATGGATTAAATTAAACACTGCAAATAACCTTACAAGAAATATGGCTTGTACAAATGGGCCTCTTCACAGCAATCTGGTAACCTGTTATATCAATGTTAGCAAAGCATTAAGTAACATTTCACTTTAGTGAAAAGCTGAATGTGAAACCATGCTCTTTAAGGTGGCAGTCTATAAGCGTTTGTCTGCTGCTTGATTTAGATTCATATCTCAGGATTAATTCAAGTTTTGTCTATCACAAGCAATTTATTTCAGTAGATGTGTCACTGCATAGGGGGCTGTTATTTAGTGTTCTACTAATTCTACTTCTTTATTGCTCTTTGTATTGTTTAGCACGTTTTAGTTTCTTTTGTGTTTTACTATAATGTTTCTTATATGTTGTTCTCACCAAATAAGATTAAAGCACAGTTATGTGAAAATATACAACAGGATATGTAGCTGCTGCTTAGCAACTATAGAATCTATGGAAAGTTGCCGAACTTTAGTTTAGATTGTTTTGGTGAATTATTATGATTTTGGTTCTTTTGGTTTGCTATATTTGCTTATGTGTTTTGTTCATGTTTTTGATTGTCGTATTTTCATAGCCATCCTTTTGTGCAATTGCTAATACAATGCTGTTATAGGTATAAACAAGTATAGTTATCTCAATATTTAACTATTCTATCATATTGTATAAATTAGTGTTTGTAGATTTCCCAGGTACCTTCACAATTTTGTATACAACTTCAAAGCTCCATAGAATTACATAAGATGAGTTTTTTTATATATCAAATGACTGGTGTTGAAATGTATTGAAAACCATATAGATAAGTAAAATGTACATATATTTATATTGTGTTCGATAAATACACTGTACTTTTATGGCAAAACCCAACTGATCTTCTAATCATATTGTGATGTGATACAAATCTGATCATAATATTATTAGTATGGTCACTGTTATCAAATTATCTTGTATTTTGCCATTGAATAGAATATTAGGCCTCATCGGATTCATTGTTTTTTTAAACTGTTCTTTTGATATATCAGGGTCTGTCATGCTTACGCTGTCCACACCTTCAGACGTAAAATAAATGTTACTGTACTAATAATCGTGAATGCCCAGGGGCATTATACTATCCAGATACGTATGTACTTGTGTGTTTCCATGGATCCAATATCAGACAGGCTGTTGAAACTTGTTTTGATGAGTGCTTTCATATTCAATTGATTAAATCAGTACGTAGAGTTTCATATTTTCCAAAATAGTATACTTGGTTGTTTATCACCTATATTTGCTTGATCCCCCAATCTTGCTAATTACTTATCAGTCTATCATTGTCGAGTAGATAAGAATTACAAGCATATACATTAGCGTAACTTGGTATGAGAGGTGCATGCCAGGTCAGTCACTCTTGCTCTCCTGGAATGTGATCAGAAGAGACGGCTTTCCAAGTGAATCAGTGCACGGATCACAAGTCTGTCAACATGTGTGAAATGGCTTGGAAGAAAGTGGATGGTAAATCATTTAATAAAAAAAGTTGTGTATTTAGCACATTAGATTCCATTTACAAAGGAAGGGTGTAGCTGTAATATGATTCCTGAGCTTGCTGTTTTGTGTGGGTATTTATTGCTTACTATTGTCTGTTATGAGAGATCTAACATTTCCTATTTTAAGTAGATCTGTGTAAGTGCAAAAACAACAAACATACTAGGAACTGATTTCAAAATCTAATTACTATTTTAAATTCACACCATTTTACTCCAGTATGCAAGTTTTTATCCTATCCTGAAGTGGAAAAATGAATTTGTATAAAGAAGTGAAGCAGTTTTGGACAAAGAAAAAAAGAAATAGATTAAACATTAGGTAAATCCTTAAAAAACAAAAAAACAAAACAGTTTTCTATTAAACAGTAGTTTTCGCATATTCACCCATTTACTTTCGGAAGCGCCGTCACTGGGGACTTAGGGTTATGCTGCATAGAGGGGGACTTAGGGTTAGGCTGCGGGGTGGGTGACTTAGGGTTAGGCTGTGGGGGGACACTTAGGGTTAGGCTGAAGGGGGCTGTGGGGGGGGGGCTTAGGGTTTGGTTTAGGGAGCGAGTTGGGGGAAACTCACCTTTTAGAGCACTGTGTTCGGTGCTCTGGGGATCCAGAGCCAGTTTAGAACTGGCTGGGAGCGAGCAGCCCTTTCGAAATAGAGCCGTTCACTACGAGGGCCCACACTGATTGCCGAGAGCTTGGTTCCTGTGTAGCTTTGCTGTAAGGATTACAATTTAACTTACTATTCTGGCTGATTTCAGAATGATGCCAGACATCCTCACAGATACATTTTAAAAGGGGCCAGCCATCATGAAATGGCGGTCATATCAGAGAACAAGAGGAGAAGACCCATGCTCTTTCCTCTTGTTTCCAGAAAGATTAGAGGAGCAGGGTCAGGATAAGCTGCTTGTTCATGTTTCCTTTCTCTCTGTTTTTTTTAACTAGTCTCCTAACTATTTTTATATTATAAAAAAAAAAAGCACAAAGCTTAGGCCATATCCATCTAGCAGTGGTGTTACTAGGGTTGGTGTCATTTAACACCTTAGTAATCATTTTTGTACTCTTACTTATAAATCATAATTCCAACTATTCATTGCTATGGAAATACTAATAATATAAAGTAGCAAAATAAAATTAAACCTTTCTATGACAATATTACACATAAATGTATTTATGTAGTTTTAAAATGGTTAATTGCAGCCCCATTGTATCTCTCAGTCATCATTGCAGCCCACCTTGTATGTCTCCAGCCATCATTGCAGCCCACCTTGTATGTCTCCAGCCATCATTACAGCCCACCTTGTATGTCTCCAGCCATCATTGCAGCCCCTCTTATATGTCTTCAGCCATCGTTGCAACCTTCCTTGTATGTCTCCAGCCATCTCTGCAGCCCTCCTTGTATGTCTCCAGCCATCACTGCAGCCCCTCTTGTATGTCTCAGCCATCATTGCAGCCCTCCTTGTATGTCTCAGCCATCATTGCAGCCCTCCTTGTATGTCTCAGCCATCATTGCAGCCCCTCTTGTATGTCTCAGCCATCATTGCAGCTCTCCTTGTATGTCCCAGCTATCACTGCAGCCCACCTTGTATGTACCAGCCATCATTGCAGCCCACCTTGTATGTCCTATCCATCATTGCAGCCCTCCTTCTATGTCCCAGCCATCATTGCAGCCCACCTTGTATGTCCTATCCATCATTGCAGCCCTCCTTGTATGTCCCAGCCATCATTGCAGCCCACCTTGTGTGTTCCAGCCATCATTGCAGCCCCTCTTATATGTCTCCAGCCATCATTGGAGCCACTCTTATATGTCTTCAGCCATCATTGCAGTCCCCCCTGTTTGTCCCAGGCATCATGGCAACCCACCTTGTATTTACCAGCCATCATTGCAGCCCCCCCTATAAGTCCCAATCATCATTACATCTCACTTTGTATGTTTCTTGCTGTTAGTATTCACTTACCTTGGTTCTGCTAGCATCCCAGTCTCTGAATATCTTCTAGTTTTTCTTTACTCCTCTACGACTTTCTGATCAGTGAATGACGCTGTTGTGACCTTTGTCACACCATAGTCACTCAGAAAGAAGGGAGCTGCTGCGGAGCAGCTTTGCTCTTTGTCGTTGACAGTGCCTGTCTGACTCTTATTAATGCGCTGATTTGGCCAGACACTGACTCCTCTGCCGGTCCTTCCTATTTTAAACCATGCAGCTGCCATGCTTAAACTGCCTTGATAAAAAATTTCAACATAATTCACAAACAATATCCACTCTGTCAACCCCTTTCAGGCAGACACCCGGTGAGGTCCCCCTCCCCAATATGATGCCACTGCATCTAGGGTGCATCTCAACCGTATTTTAGAACAGTGCATATGCTGTTCTAAAGTGTGCCAGGTAACAGAAATATAAGGTTTAATGTACTATTTAGTGTGTTCTGACACAATGCTGCATAAATGTATAAATATGCACAATGCAGCACTGATTTCAGTTAAATTCTAATCAGCCTGCTGTAAAACTAAAGTGCATTTGCGTTTGTGGGCTCTACTGTATCTAGTATTATAATGACATTTTTGGCAAACCAAGACTTTTTTTTTCTCCACAAATTACAAATTTCATAGCAGTTCTGTCTTGCTTTATTAAATATGAATGCTGGACACATTTACTGTATACTTCCAGTATCACTATTTTAAAGTTGCATGTTCTAATATTTTATTTCCTTTCCCTCATTCCCTCAAATAATTGTCAATTATGATTTTTTTCACACACACACACACACACACACACACACGCACACCCGTACCAGTGAATTACCGTATTTACTCGAGTATAAGCCGACCCGAATATAAGCCGAGGCACCTAATTTTACCACAAAAAACTGGGAAAACTTATTGACTCGAGTATAAGCCTAGGGTGGGAAATGCAGCAGCTAATGGTAAATTGCAAAATAAAAATCCCTCAGCATGTGTCCAGCTCCACCCAATATCCCTCAGCATGTGTCCAGCTGCCTCCAGTATCCCTCAGCATGTGTCCAGCTGCCCCCAGTATCCCTCAGCATGTGTCCAGCTCCCCCCAGTATCCCTCAGCATGTGTCCAGCTACTCCCAGTATCCCTCAGCATGTGTCCAGCTCCCCCCAGTGTCCCTCAGCATGTGTCCAGCTCCTCCCAGTATCCCTCAACATGTGTCCAGCTCCCCCAATTATCCCTCAGCATGTGTCCAGCCCCCCCCAGTATCCCTCAGCATGTGTCCAGCTTCCCCAATATCCCTTATCATTTGTCCAGCTCCCCCAATATCCCTTATCATTTGTCCAGATCCCCCTTGTATCCCTCATCATGTGTCCAGCTCCCCCCAGTATCCCTCAGCATGTGTCCAGCTCCCCCAATATCCCTTATCATTTGTCCTGCTCACCCGATATCCCTTATCATTTGTCCAGCTCCCCCCCCAGTATCCCTCAGCATGTGTCCAGGTCCCCCAATATCCCTTATCATTTGTCCAGCTCCCCCAATATCCCTCAGCATATCAGCATGCCAGTCTCTGCCCCTTCCCAGCCTGGTTGCAACATTGAACTTACCTTTGAACTTACCTAAGGTCACCTCAATGTCATTGTGAAGTGCGAACCGCGGGGGAGACAGCCGGAGGCAGAGCCTGACACAGCCGCAGAGACCGCCGGAGAGACAGCAAAGGTAAGTTCACTTGAGTATAAGCCGAGGGGGGCTTTTTCAGCAAAAAAAAGTGCTGAAAAACTCGGCTTATTCACGAGTATATACGGTATATATATATTTTTTAAAAACACACAGTGGAGATGTGCTGTTGGTTTTCAGTGCTGGATTTGTCTGCATTACAATCTTCAAAACAGTTCAGAGTATTGTTTCTAAAATGTAAAAGTTGTATGGAATGTCTTGAGTTTAAGAAGCTTTTAAACATTTTTTTATATGTGCGGGAGAAGGGTCTGCAGGTGTGGGGGCATATACAAATCCTGCACAAATGGAATACAATTCACTATGTTAATGCAGACATTTTTTGTAAGATAAATAATATCTAGACATGTAAGTTATTTTTGTATGTGTAAGTAAATAACAGTGGTCATTTAGATTGGTTAATCTTAGGGCTGATAGTAATGTCAGAGGGACTCAGAATATCATCCCATTTATTGGGCCACCTCCTGCTGGGATCAATAATCGCTCCAGTGTATGGCTAGCTTAAGCTTAGTTTTAATGCAAAGTTCTATTAAATCTAAATGTGATTTTCCTCCACTTTTCGTTTTTTGTTTTTGCTATACCCTTTATGAATTAAATGAAAAAAGGAGAGGGAAAGGTCCTGTAGTTGTTGTCCTTTGTTTTGTAATATAAATGTTTTGTTTTTCTGCTATCTGAAGTTGCCGTTAAAATTTATTTTTCAGGCCCACGCGCTAGCAATAGTCGCACAATGGATCTGTGTTATTAACTGATCATAATGTCTGTTTTTATAATTTACTAACTCGGCTGTTACCATGCAAATAGTTACATTTAAATTTGTCAAAAAGAAATTATGAACTAGCCAGATGCACAAGTATGACTCCGTCACAATTTCCCTTCATTAACTGCAAACATAAACAGATTCTGCTTTTTCTATTCATGACATCTTGTCAGTTTTGCAGTGTTTATTATGCTCTTACAGTATGAACAGGACTATGACACAAATTATTTATTTTGTTCAAATACAATATGTGATGGACTAAAACTATAAATATAACATTTATATATTACACATCTCTAAAGAGACTAACTGTATCAATCCATGTTAATACTGTATTTTTCTGTTTCTGGTTATAAATGCAAGAACTGGCATTCTAAATATCCAATTCTTTAACTGTCCATGGTGCAACCCTGAGAAGCTTCCACTGATAGAGTTGGGATCAAAAAACCCAGCAACAACTCACCATTGGAAATTTAGACTTGGTGCCAGTTGACAGATGACAGCTGACCTGTTCTACAAGCACACATAGAAGCGGTCACATGTGTTTTATACTTACTCATGGGACTTGCTGATATAGTTTTTCCTCTCCTCATATCAGAGCAGAGCTGTTTAGATTTTCCCTTGTAGCTGTCCAGACTTGCCCACTTTCAGTTCAGATCATGCTTTCCTCCTAGTCAGACCTCTTTATTGATCTTGTCATCTTGACATCTCGACTACTGTAGCCTACTCCTTTCTGGTCTCACACTGGCCCACTTCATTCCCCTCCAATCCATACTTAATGCAGTATCTAGACTAATCTTCCTCTCCCACCAATCCACCTCTAGCTCTCCTCTCTGTCAATCTTTACACTGGCTTCCTGTCCACTTCAGAATTCTCTTACAACTCCTCACCAACACCTTCAAGGCTGAAGTACTGACACCTGAGAGTCCCCAGCCTATCAAGACCATTGTGGTAGCATTTAATCTCGCAAATGCTTCTGAAAATGTATGGTAATGTTATATTATATTATATTATATTATATAATGCTGTGTGCTGTAGATTATCTTAATTTTATACTATTTTCATTTCTGACTATAGTTTTATTCTTATTCTTATGCTCACACGAAGCATAATCTCCATTTCCGTTATTAAATCTATGAACTACACACGACGTTCCTTTGAATAGCTGGGGAAGAGGATGTAGCTACAGAACGTATCTGTATCGTGGTTATATATTATCTATCCGCGTCCAGCATGCCACGGTAGCAATTTTTTATGTTCTAACCTAGATCAAGGGCCTAATATGTAATATCCTAACAATTAAAAAAATTTACCTGTACTTCAGCTCTCGTTCATTTTTTGCCAGATAGTCTGCTGCTTCTTTCATTTTACTCCTGCTGATGTCTGATACCCATTGCATCCAGGCTTTCGTGCATGTGAGAGGAGGATACTTTACTCATTCCTATGAAGATACAATAGCTCTTTCCAAGTGCTTAGCGCACTCTCACTGTACTATTTACATGCCTCCTCCCTCTCACATTCCGGAAACGCTTTACTCTGAGCCCAGCCATTGAAAATGTTCCCAGGATAGAACTCCAGATATAAGGTCCATCCTGGAAATGCAGCTCATGCATTCCCTCATTTAGGAAGTCTGGATCCTGTACACAAGAAGCATATTCTATGAGTGTTGACCATTAGAAAGAGTATTCTAAGTTTTTAGTAACCATATATATTGTATTCACTTTATTAAAAAACTTAGTAAGTATTTGGAATGTAAAGAATATGGGCCTGCAGACAGCAGAATGTAGACTGTTTCATTTTACACAACATTTCCATATAGAAATTATATATTTTGGCACAGATACACTGCCGAAAGTTAAAATTTTGACTTCTGTACCCTTGCTCCTTCCCCGATGTGCTGCAGTGTGCTCTCTACTTTCCTGGTGTGCTGCAGTCTGCTCTGTGCTTCCCCGCTGTGCTGCAGTGTGCTCTCTACTTTCCTGGTGTGAAGCAGTCTGCTCTGTGCTTCCCCGGTGTGCTACAGTCTGCTCTCTGCTTCCCCGCTGTGCTGCAGTGTGCTCTATACTTTCCTGGTATGCTGCATTGTGCTCTCTGCTTCCCCGGTGTGCTGCAGTGTGCTCTCTGCTTCCCTGATGTGCTGCAGTCTGCTCTGTGCTTCCCCGATGTGCTGCAGTCTGCTCTCTACTTCCCCGCTGTGCTGCAGTCTGCTCTCTACTTCCCCGCTGTGCTGCAGTCTGCTCTCTACTTCCCCGCTGTGCTGCAGTCTGCTCTCTAGTTCCCTGGTGTGCTGCAGTCTGCTCTCTACTTCCCTGGTGTGCTGCAGTCTGCTCTCTACTTCCCTGGTGTGCTGCAGTGTGCTCTCTGCTTCCCCAGTGTGCGCAGTCTGCTGTCTACTTCCCTTGTGTGCTGCAGCCTACTCTATACTTCCCCGGTGTGCAGGACTTCCCCGGTGTGCAGGATGCTTTCTGCATCCTCAGTGTGATGCAGTCTGCTCTCTACTTCCCTGGTGTGCTGCAGACTGCTCTCTGCTTTCCTGCTTTGATGCAGTTTGCTCTCTACTTCCCCAGTGTGATGCAGTCTGCGCTCTGCTTCCCCAGTGTGATGCAGTCTGCTCTCTGCTTTTCTGGTGTGCTGCAGTCTGCTCTCTGCTTCCCCGGTGTGATGCAGTCTGCTCTCTGCTTCCCCGGTGTGATGCAGTCTGCTCTCTGCTTCCCTAGTGTGCCGGGAATTCTCTGCTTCCCAGGTTAATGTTAGGGTTTGGAGTTAGGTTTATGTTTAGGGGTTAAGGTTCAGAAATAGGGTTAGGGTTATTGTAATGGCGAGCAAAAATGTCAGCATTACAAAATTCATTCAGACAAGAGTCCTAGTAAGGATCCTAAACAGTCAATCGGTGAACACTGACGCCGTTTCCTGTTCACTGTCGAAAATCAGCAAATTGAACTGACAAACCACATCTATGTGGAACATTACTTGCAGTGTGGCCCCTGGTCTAATGTTAACATAGCTAAACTCAAAGTAATGGCTTTAATGGAATGACAAAAAAAACTTTAGAAATTCAGCAGATTATTTGATTTTGTCTTTTCTATAATGGTTTCAATCACTTTTGATATATCTCATTAGGAATATAAAGTGGTTGGTGAAAATAATGTTGAGACACCGGAATACTATAGACCTGTTCCAGAGCTTGAAAATAAGAGGGGGAAAGTTACACCTGGAAAAAAAAACATATTAAATACCAGGAGAGGAATAGTTCAGCAAACCGTATTAGAGTAGAGTTAAATAACAGTGGAAAGGTAAAGCTGGCCACTATCTGTTTGCAATAAGCAAAAGCAAAGTATTCTCCTTACATTAAAAAAAATAAATGGACTCCCCTGTGATTTAGCAAGGGTTTGCCCAGGTGTAACTTTCCCCTACTTTATTCTTATTTTCATAACTTAGATCCAGTTTTATGATAGCAGTATGGTTTAATATAACTTTTTAGCATGGCATCCAAAATGTCTTTTTAGGACTAGTATTGTCTAGAGAACACCATTACTAGTCAGAATTAAGCTTTATATTGGGTTAAATATTTAGGTTGTTTGGCTAATGTTATTCTACAATGTGGTCATCGGTTTTCTGTGTGTTCCTATTTGTGTACAAGAGACCCATATAAATACTTTTAATGACAATATATTGTCCACTTCTTATCATCTTTGGTTATGGTCACTGTTTATTTTCTACATGTTTTGCTGAAGGTAATTGCATTGTATTTTATGGTGGGAGCATAGGAAGAAAAGTACTCTGGTACCCATGGAACTGACACTCCTTTTTCTCTAATCTTTGCTCCTCACTCCTATTTCCTCTGCTGTATATCAAATGGAAGATAGAAAAGCTACTTGTTTTGTCACTGCCAACATCATTAAGCATTGAAAAACTAAGGTCGCACGAATGATTCAGAGTGATTGGGGATTACTATTAAATGACATCTTAGAGTGGAAAGAAAACCCTGATCTCTAATCAGAAGTACAAGTTGTGCTAACTTAGAAACAGATGATATGGATATTGTTTTCTTATAACAATGTTTTCTCTTATGTCATTTCTTTTATTGTCAATTTGTAGTGTTCATGGAAGTTTATGCTAAGGGGACAAAATATGCTTTTAATCCGCATCAGCTAAAACAAAAAGCCACTATTAGACTACGTTCCACCTAAAGACTCCACCATTTACATGACTTTACATGTAGCAGTCTAGATAGGAGTGAAAAAAAACATACTGTCTCATTCCAGTGTTGTCCTAAACAACAGACCACTTATTTCAGAGAGGCGACTCTTAGCTGTAACTAAGGGCCGTGTCCAGATTTCTGTCCGCAGGGAAGAGGGGAGTGCACTTAGCTGTCACGAGTCTCTTTCGTGCAGTGATCTTATGTTAATTTCTCTGTTTGCCACTGCCCCCAGCACTTCATTTACATGCCCATCAGGAATGTGGGATTGAAGTGCCACCCCCAAGACCGGATCTACTAGCGCACTGAACTCTGTTACATACGCTAAGAGACCCGTAGCTTAACATCTGCCACCTGCATGCGCAGATGTAACATTCAGAGGCATTTGGTGATGCCACCCGTGCCTAAGAGATAGTGTCGCCTAGTGCAGCATTGGTCTGGAGTCAGACTGCAGCTGGTGCTTTTAAAATGAGGGCTGGCTGGTTGCTAGGATACTCATGTTCACAGAGTTCTCTGTGACCACGGGACTTCATTTCCCTTGCAAGTTTCGGCCGCTGCGTAACTTCGTGTGCCTCGGAAGTCTCGGCCACCTGCTCGGAGGACACAGGTAAGGTAAGAAAACCTGGGGGGGTACTGGAGGCACATGATGGGAGTACTGGGGAGGTGCTGGAGGTACATGATGGGAGTACTGGGGGAGGCTGGAGGCACATGATGTGAGTACTGGGGGAGGCTGCTGGAGGCACATGATGGGAGTACTGGGGGGGATGGAGGTGCTGGAGGCACATGATGGGAGTAAATGGGTAATGTGGAGGCACCAGTCCCTTACTTTGCCAGGGGCGCTGGACCCATAGATACACCCCTGGTAACATTACAGGGGAACTATGCAAGAGGCTTACGTAAGTCCCCTGTTATTAAACAGAGGTCAGGCCCTAAGTGACTCATTTTATTATATACTGGTCTCTTTACATTTACAACTGTTAGACAAAGCTGTATAGCAGTGTAATCATGTTTTCTTTGGGGCTTTGAGTGAGTGTGTAATCATTGTGTTCTGATATATGTACTTTGTAGCCTCCCCAGCTTGCACAATGAAATATTTTTCAATGGATATTGCTTGTGGCAAAGGTTTTTAAGAAGTTATAAGTCTGTTAACTGCTCATCTGATGATTCAGTTTATTGATATAAACTTTCTTCAGTGCTATGTATAAAACAATTGAATCAAACAAATATAAATACTGTGAAGTTCTCAGAACTTCTATCCGGTTACAAGGTCTCCTGGCGATTTCCCTGTGGTTTGCAGATCCACCGGGCCAAGGCGGTTGTTGACCTGGAAACCACCTTAAACAAAAGCACTACAGTTTTAAAACAAATAAGTATAAAGTACCTAAGGGAGCTAACTGCCTTATTTTTGTTTTATTATTTGAAACCTTTTTATATTGCACATTTTGTTTACTAGAGCACAAGTTTTTTTTTTATTCCGCACTAATTTTATTCCGAACTAACCCCTATTTAAATAATGAATCACATCGTACAACAGGGGGTGCTGCTAATGGCAAATAATGAAACTCTTTACACAAAATCACATAGTTTCTCAAAAGAGCCTTCCCAGTGTGAAAAAGCCACATAAACCAGTGCACTGGCTCCAAAACTGACTAATACTTTATAGATTAAAATCTATCAAAATTGTGGTCGGCAAAATATTTTATATGTGTGTAATTGGCTTTGGTGGGACTTTTTTAATGTATTTAACAGGGTTTCCAGCTTTTTCCATACATTTAAAATAGTTTCCAGCATTTTTAATTTATTTAATATGTTTCCAGCTTTTACCCACACCCCAAAGTGCTCATAACACTATAGTGGTTAAAAACAAAGTAAGGTAGCAATCGGTTCCCATGTCTATCAATTAAATCATATCATATATCTGTGCAATTATATACATGTACGTCACGTTCCGTACCGGAGTGTGATAAACAGGGCTACATATGTTCTTCCAAACTGCCTGTTATCGTACTCATTCAATGCAAATACAGAGAAGGTAACAATGGCAGCAACTGTCCCTTAGATCTACAAAATAACAAAGCAAAACAAATATAAAAACACATCACAGTGTTTTACTCACAAGTAGCTTCTAAAGACCCTATATCAATCACCATTGTATCATATTGGGAAACTCCGAACTCTAATGTGGTACGTAGTGGACATGTGTAACTCAGCTACCGTTTATCAATGAGCATTTAGCATTCTTCACCAGGGTGTGATATGCAGTGTAGGTGTGGGGTATTTAAAGGAGGTCGAGCCGTTCCAGACTGAATACTCTGAACTGACTGTGATTATATGTAAAACATTTTGTTGTTTAACCAATTTTTCACCTTTATGGCTATTTGAATGTAGTGAAAGAGAAATTGAAAATAAAAAGAGGCACTTTTTTGTTCATATTGTTACATTAATTTCTGTAATGTTAAGTACAAGACATTCTTTTGTTACTATGTTAATATTAAGCTACCCCAGGAGTTTAAAAACATGCATTGTCTGAGATAAAATAGCATTTAGCTTTCAATATTGCTTGTGCCACTGTATCAGTAGTAGACGAAAGAATGTTTGGTAACCTTGTTTTTGTATTTTATATATCTTCAGCAAGGGAAGGTATCCCATCATGGAGATATTATATTTTTCTTCATATAGGAAGGCAGCAATAACCGAATGTGCACCGTCTTGTAGTAAATCAGTGTGTCACAGTGACTGATAGTCGAGGTTGTGTATAGTGTCTGATAAATTGCTACAACACTATGAGGTGACTTAATTGTGCCATGAAAGAGAGCCCCATGGATAGGAGCTGAAGCAAGGTTCTTAGTGCAGATGTTTCGGTTGCAGTAGAATACTACGGTTTATTTGTATACAACTAATTCCAGGTAATTGACTGGTACTTTCCTATTGTCACTTGGACAGTGCTCCTGTACAATTCTTCTATCCATATAACTAGAAAGTAAAATATACATATGTATATGTGTGTATATAGTATTCTTCTTGCTAAAACAACACTTTTTAGGTGTTTCCTAAACTTAGTGTGTGCTGCTTTGTGTCGTTTATGGGGATTATAAGGTATCCTCCAACAGTATGAGCATTGCTGATACCTGACAAAGCACCATGTTATTTGTAGTTTGACAACAGCTCAAGTGCTGGAGGTTGCCTATGTTTTTAGTGAATGTTTGTTTGCGCTATGAAAACTGTGGTCCCAATCCAGACTTTTGATGCATTGATCCATTGCCGGATCCCTGCTGGAACCTGCCTTCCATAGGGCCATTTCCATTGCTCATATGATCTGTGAATCCTATCTAAAGTCTGGATAGTATAAAGTTTGCTTTTTAAGCATTCTCTGTATTATGCATATATTTTCTCCCCCACAGAGCACTTTTCTACCTGCCCCGCCATGTTGTCAGAAGTGGTTCCAGCACAGAGCTCAGATACAGGCCTGTTCTTGGAATGCAGCATTTGCGTCTGTGCGGTTACCAAAAAGCAGGTGTTTTCCAATTCTAGTGTTTGGAAAAGTCTATATCAGCCCTGTGACCTCGCATACATGTCAAATCCATTAGTTATCCATTTTGTGATTTCTGTCATCCTTCTTGCTGAGTAGGTCCAAAGTCCCAAACTCCATCATGTACCATGTTGTAAAAATATTCTATTAATTCTAATAGCAATTAAAATAAATTTAGTGCACTGTGCACAAACCATCTAGCCCCCACACCAACAAAAGTACTTATACATTGTATAAAATGATTAGGAAGTTACAAATTACAAATTCTTAAGACACGATTCACATGACAAGTTCAATGTTTAAAAAAATATATATATTATTTTTTGCTCATAATTTGTATGCAAAAACGATTACCTAAAACTGTATCGCACATGTGACATTAATTAAAGCTTACTGTACAAACACATCAAGACATGCTGGATACTAATGAGAGTTTTAGAGAAATTAAATGCAACTTGTGTGTGGGTATGTTTTCTATGCCAGCGAAGATGTCCGTAAGATTTATGTACAACTTATAAATATAAATAGTCATAATTTCTTATGCAGGTTGGATATTGGGGGTGATGAAAATCAGTAAAATAGTGTTTAGTCTTTTAGAACATATGTAGTAACAATAGGCAAAATAAGAAAGAGAAAAACAGAATATTGGGATGCTTAAAGGTCCATCATAAAGGTTTTTTTTAGGAAGAACGACAGCAGCTTTTCATAGTTAATTGCAAGAAGATTACAATTCAGTTTGGAAGAAAAATCTAAGTATGTCAACAGAACGTTTAAATAGTATATTATTGTCTACAAATAAGTTTTGTCAACAAAATGAGCAAATTGTTGTTTGGAGGCTTTGTACTTTTACTTGCTCTGTGTGGGAGAAGAGAGAGTTACAATAATAAAATATTACTATATATAATACTTGTAAAAGTGAGAAAAAGCAGTACTTCCTAAATGACACGGACCATGCAATATTCTACACTTTTAAGTAAGTTCTGATCGTATTGAAAAAATTGCATTAGTAAATTTAGTAAATGGTTGGGTTTTCTTTTGTTTTCTTTAAATCATAAATTACAGTATAATGGTTGATTTACAGGGGAGGCAAATTTCATCTGTTGCAATTTGTATGAGTTTTGAGAAGTGGTTTCCTAGCTCATGTGTAAATAACAGTATAAATGTAGATTAACCAGTATCTATGCATTACAAAGAATAACATTAATTTGACTCCCCCATGGTTTTGCCAAGGTGTAACTTTCCACCTGTTTTCCTCTTATTTTTCAACTCTGAATCTGGTCTTATGTGGTTAAATCCTATGTTAATGTATTTAAAAGCAGTCCATTTTTACAGTAGTTATTGTGATATGTATATACATTTTTTTTACTGTGCTGTTATTTGAGTACACATAATGTTATTGTGATGTTCTAGACTTTGGAATTTTACTATGTGACACGTTCGCCACAGAATTTGGGTGAAGGAATTTTACTGATCAGCTGCTAACATTCCCTTTGAGTGTCTATTACTATTGTCACCATAACACATAAGACCAGCTGTTCCCATATAGCGGACTAGGAGTCTGCAGCTCTGTGGAACTGCTATGTCTCCTAATCTAGAAAATACTATGTTTACATCCCTGTTTTTACATTATTTACATTTAAATAAAGTCAACAACAGACATTCAGAACTATTAAACGTGCATTCAGTGTTTCTTCAGCATTGATGCTATATGCTTTATCAAGTTAGAATCTACATGTTTAGGAAACAGATGTGCTAATACAGTAAAATATAACCACTCTTCTTTACTATCTTATATCTACATCCTGTACTTAACTTTTAAATAAGGAAGTTTTTTGTTATTAGCTCTTTACCATGGTTGTCTGAAGGTAAGAAAATATATTGAAAAATAAATGGCTCTGAATACTTCTATATAATGCATTAAATTGGAACAATCTTTGATAGATCCACATATCTTCCACTTGGGTAGTAGGTTATATCCATGTATTATGGTAATTACCTTCCCCTCTTATACTCTTATGTATCATTCCAGTTCATGTGACTGAATGAGGTGTTCTGCAAGTGGTGACTGGGACAGAAACATGCAGATGGAACAGGCTTATTACAACCTTTGGTAAACCAAAGAACGCTGTCTGCCTTAGGTGGGAATAAAAAAATCAAACTATGTTAAATGGCCTAATGAAATACTAATACCTCAGCAGCTCTTGGGTGAGATAACCCCATCAACAAAAACAAAAAAAAGAATAAAAATAGGGCTTAAGGAGTTTTTCTTTCACCAATTTTAATCATACAGCATAAAATATTAATAGCTGCAGCTATACATAAACAATATGCCCATGTACAACCTTGGTAACTTTCTCTGCTTAAGAAAGTAACATCTGTGTCAGTCACCAGTGCAAGACAGCATTCCATCCATTCACATTCAGTTCACATTCACTTTTATTTTTATATTTTAATATCATTTTTTTAATACAATTTTAGTAACCACCAATTACACATTTGCAGTGTACACAATTATTATTCAGCATATTCTTCAGGTTTAATATTTGGCATATAGTGTTAAAGATTTTACATTTATGGTGGTTATATAGATTAAAACTTCCAATAGGTTGTATGTGCTGCCTGTCTCATTATATACATGGTAATGTTTTGTTTTGTATTTGAGCAACTACGGACCATATTCAGAGTTCCGTGTCCAGTTCAGGCCACAAATATATGCATGGACGGTGCAGGCCAAACCCACTCACACCCATAACACTCTCCTTTCTCGGCCGTGCTCTCATAGACTTACGCCTCCATAGACCACCTGTAACTTTCCGTGTGAAGTCCCGTACTTATATTTCCTCCTTCCCTGCGTATCTTGATAATCGCGCCCACTTTCCTTCATTTAAATGCCGCCCCGCCCATTTTTATTTAAATTCTTCCGTGCGTATTTTTACAACACAGATCCAGACGTATGTACCAACGTGCGGTTCTCAAGTCCGTGTGTAGTCTACGTGAACTATGTAAAAAAAAAGTTACTACGTGTACGCAGTTGAAACATACCTAAAAATACGCACGGAACAGGCCGTGAAAACGGATCTCTGAATACGGCTCTACATTATTACCAATAATTGACCAGTATTACTGCTTTGTTTATGACACTTATACCTACTGAATATCTCATGCAATATATTTCTCAGAGAGGTTTTTATGGAGGTTTTTTTAAATATTAATAATGATGCTAATTCTAATTTTTCTTGTAAAGCAAAAGAAAGCGATTTAATATAATTTAATGTTTTCTGACCATTGGAGAAATATATGCTTAATTTACTGTTTCTGTTGGTACCTGATAAGCTTAATTAATAACCTCTATTTTATATCCAACTATTGCTTAGATAAAGTCTCTAGAAGAGATTGTCTTATGAGCGCCTAATTAATCAGCCTATTGATCTACAAGGCCTATGCAGTCCCGTGTATACAACTGATTATTCTGGATCAAACCATTGTTGCCATGTTTGTGATGTGGCAGTGGCCAGGTGCATACTCAGCATTTTGCTAAATGTGCAATCTTTTTTGGGGTGAATGCGTTATGTACCAGTCACCTGCTTTGTATTGTTACGTGGTATATAACTTACAAAGAGCTACAAATGTTTATTATATGGCAAATTGTATACCTGTTATTCATACTTTGCCACTGTTAGGGACTTTCCTCTATACACGGGTAATGTATGGATGCTATGATCCACAGACTGGAGGAGATATTGATGACGTATTTCAATGAAAATCATTGTGACTCTGTCGACTTGCTTCACATAGCTGGATCTAAGCTTCATGACGCAATGTACTAGAGCTCCCTAATCCCAGAGGGAATAAATAAGCACTCTTGCAGCCTTAAGGACATGCAAGATCCCTTGGGGGGCCCCAAACTGGCATCTTGCTTAGGGCCCCATGAGTTTTAAATCCATCTCTGCGGGTAATGTATGGATGCTATGATCCACAGACGGGAGGAGATCTTGATGACGTATTTCAATGAAAATCATTGTCACTGTCGACTTGCTTCACATAGCTGGATCACAGCTTCATAACGCAATGTGCTAGAGCTCCCTAATCCCAGAGGGAATAAATAAAATGTTGCCAAGTATGGGGTCTAATATGTAATGTAATGTATACATTTTTATATAGTGTTGTAGAGTTTTAGGCACATCTATGACTTCAGGCAGGTTTCAGTTAGTCATTTCCTAACCACCTCTATTAAAGTTCCATTCAAGTGTTTTCTCTTGCCAAAACTGCCAGGACTATTCTTGCCTGCTGATTCATCTAATGTATAGTTTATAGTTTTTTATATGATTGTTGTTCAGCATTCATTAACTAAATCAATTATGCTGATGTTTATATGATCGCAATCCTAATATGTTCATTAATTTTCACAGGCTGCAAAGTGCCACGTAATGTTTTTATTCATATTAATAAAAAAAAAAACCAATAGTGTAAAACAACAAAAAATAAATATATGAAGGTTTCAATTTTTTATAGAATAGAAAAAATATTTTTGTTGTATCGTGATTTAATAATACAGCTGGAAATCAACTCTTTTTTTTTTTTAATATCAATTCCATTTAAATGGTCAAATATTTTGATGCATAATCCTTAACATATAGAATTATATGTTTGATCTGTGGCCAAGATATACATTTTCTTAAATGTAAACGGTTATATTATTATTAGGAATTTTTATTATCATTATATAACACACTTGTTTGTTGCTTTAGTTGTCTTTGTGCCATTGACTGATTGACAAATTAACATGCTTTGCAAAAATGGCATAAATAAAGGGATGTTATACATATCTATCGATTACCAGAAAAGTAGGAAAGTATAGGGGCCAAATTTACTAAGCTGCAGGTTAGGAAACGTGGAAACATGGGGATGTTGCCCATAACAACCAATCAGATTGTAACTGATATTTTCTAGTATGTAAGTTGAAAGTGAGAACTAGAATCTGATTGGTTGCTATGGGCAACATCTCCACTTTTCCTTTCCCGCTGCTTAGTACAGCAACTCTGGCCCCAGGAGTAGCTAAAGGTTTTGGTCTACAGAGTGGTTACATTCATATAATTGATAGCCTACTGAGATCTAAGAGAAACAAAGAAATGACCATCCTTTGATAAGAGCTGAACTTTTGATATTATGCTCCAACTTCTTATATTGTCTTAAATACCAAGTGCACTTGTAGGCAATTTGCCCTTTTCTTCTAATTAATCTGAATTTTCAATTTATTCATCTAAGGACACATTGAGCTCAATATCTTTTATTATTTTTTAGTTTTTCCTGTCAGTCAGTGCAATCGGCAACTAATTATTGTTTTTATTCTATTTTATAATTTATTTTATAAACAACAATAAATGTGATTGATTAAATATTACTTTTAATTTAATTAAGCTGTGTGCTCAATATTTATATGTAGCGCTGGTCGCACTTTTTTCTTCTGAGATCTAAGATATAAAAGGAAAACATGCATAGAAATCTTTGTCTTAATGTGACTTTATAAAAAATATAATAGATAAACTATATTGGGCCCGATTCAGACTTAAGAAGGTGCTTAATATAAGAGAGGAAAGTCAATCCCCCCTGCAATCAACATGGTTTAGCCCAGGAGTGACTTTCCTCTCTTATTTTAAGCACCTTCTTAAATCTGAATCAAGCCCATTGTTCTTAAATATAAATTCCTAAAATGAATTCTTAATAAGTTATCTGTCTAACTGACAATGGGTAAAAGTCTATCACTTTATTTTTTATTAATTCCTCCCTCCAATATGATTAACATTTACAGTTCATTGGCAATCTTTTTTTTTTCCTTTCAACTTTTTAAGCATGTGTTTGTTCCAGTAAACTCACAGGGTCAGATTTAGGACTGGTTCTAGGTAACATGGAGCTCTATTCTCTGCTCTAAGTGATTTATACCTGTGGCTATTTCTGTCTGAAAAGATTGAAGGCATGTACATGAAAATGGAAAAAATTCCACAGGTGAATGCACACAGAGGTATAACGCACCAAACATGCTGTCTAGTCAGGTTTGTCTATAGCATCAGATGACCTTTTTAAGTGATCATTGTAATTGTTTTTAGTGGTATAGGGCTGAATCCAGATTTAAGCAAGTGCTTGAAATTAGTTACTCCTGGGCTAAACCATGTTGATTGCAGGGGAGTCATATTTTCTCTGTTGCAAACAATATAATACCCCATTCACACTGAGCCAAAAACCCGGGATATTGCCAGGGCAAGCCCTAACGACCCGGGTCGGGGCTCAGTGTGAACGGGCACGCCTGCTGCAACCCAGGTCTAATTACCCGGGAATCAGACCCGGGACATTTGCAGGGTTATTCCCGAGTCAGACCTGGGTAGCCGCCAGTGTGAACGGTGCAACACAAGTTTTTCAACCCGGGTAGCGAATAATCTACTTGATTGACTTAATTTGTTTAATATTGCCCTGGCAACAAATGTTGCCAGAGCAACAGTAAACAAATTACACAGTGTCATGACTCTGCCAGGGCAGACCCGTGTTCAGTATGAATGTGCCTGACCCGGGAATTTCCCGGGTCCAAGCAGCAGTCTGAACAGGGTCTGAAGATCTGGGCTGATGTGTGCCCCGGCAATAACCCAGGTCTTAAATCTTGGGTTTTTTGCCGAGGCAGCATTGTGAACACGGTATTAGAGCTGAGAGGTGATGTTTCCAATCCCAAGTCTAAATAACAGTGTGATAGTGATGCTGATCAGTATCTGTGTGCAGTAAGCAATTCAAAGATATATCCCTGCATGCAAAGAATACAATTAACTTGACTCTCCCTGCAATCAACATGGTTTAGCCCAGGAGTAACTAATATCAAGCACTTAAGTCTGGATCCAGCCCATACATTTGAATGCCCACATCATTAAAACTAAGTTAATAGGAAAAAAAAAAAAAAATACATTGGTAATAATCTAGTAGTGGTTTTTTGTAATGTATTTTTTTTTACCTGAAGACAATCAAGAATATTGTAATTGTTTCGGTTTAGAAGCTCTTAGTGTATTGTTCCCAGGCTAATTCATTGTTTGCTATAGCACTCCAATTTTTTGTGTGTCATATCTTATTTTAACCTGACAGAAGTATTGTTTTGACGGTAAATCAGTTAATTTAATCCATTTTCAGAACTGTATCAAAATTTATTGCAACCCAATTATTTTACCTTGAGGATGAGGGACTCCATGTATTGTCACAAAGCATTAGCATCTTTTTCTTATAGGTTTTTTCATGCAGTAAACCATATTAACAATTGTGGCATTCAAAATCATCCCTGTACTTCATTAATGTAACAGCATAACCGTAACAAGTTTTGTAAGCAACTACACTGTACTGATGGATAGTTTTCATGAAATCCCTACAAGCATATCTTCGAACTGTTCCAATTTTGGTGTAAGAGGGAAGAGGAATTAAAGCCGCTAATGACTTGGCCATGCTCCCATTTCCACCGGTATTGAGAGGTACAATGCATTTCTTTGTAATACTTTATATACCAGATTCCCTTGATTTTCTTAATGATTAACGATTAAAGCATAATTAGATAATATGATTTTATATGAATAAATGTACCGTAATCTCCACATTCACTGTATAGCTTTTTACCTTAGATTTTGTGTTGCTAATAATAAGTATATGGCACCAATGATTGGGAGAAACTATAGAGGGAGAAATCCTCATGAAACCTCACTGATATTTACTATAGCTGATAAACAGGCCATTTTCTTTCTTTTAGCTTAGTCCCAGTGTAGGCCAATTTCAGCCAAACTATACACATTTTGCATTTTTTTTAAATATGAAACAATGGTCAATTTCACAGATGTTTTGAAACTGTATTACCAGCAATTTTGCAATATACTACTTTTAAATGTAATGTCCTTGTCACGCTCATTGTACATACTATATATTTTACACATTCTTTTCCATTTTATAATAATGGGCCGGATCCAGACCTAAGTGCACTTTAAGTACGATCTTGTAGTGTGTTTACGCGATCATAAGTACTATGCTCTCCCCCGGGCACTCCCTCAGTCGCTCGTAATTTACCAAACCCTACCTTAACTTTTCCAAGTGTAACCGCACTCATACGTAGCGTGCTGACGGAGGTAACTGCCTAACCCAGCCCATACTGTACAATTTAAATGCCTCCCTCCGCCTCCATTGTGTATTTATGGGAAGCATAGGGTTGGCACGCCCCTTGGTACGTAGTTACAAAATAGTTACGACAGACCAGAATTACGATGTGTAACATCTGCCGTGTGCAGAACGCACAAATAGTTGAAGTTACGCAAGCAGCTTGTGTAACTTCACTGTCGTACTTAGTTCTAGATCTTGGCCAATGTTTCCAAGATCAAAAAAAAAATTAGGAAAAAGAACCGTGTGATATAAGAATGAATTTTACCCAAGCTAGTCAACTTTTATTGCCTAATTTTTATGTCTGATTATATTCTTTAAAGCAACAATATCACAATGATGGTTTTAATTAGCACTTTTAATGTTGCCGGTACTTGTCTTTTATACAGTTGTTTCCAGTTAAACCTTTCTCAAAAACAGGGAAAAGTCTGCCATAGATAGTGGGCCCACCTGCTGTGGAAAGTTAAATGGGGCTTCAGAAATCATTAAAACTTTGTTTGCTTACCATTTATCAGCTGCTGGCTTCCTGCAGAGAGACAATGGAGCTGATGTCACCCATTCAATGTCTGACAGAGAGTGTGACTCATTCTGTGAATTGAATGGATGATGCCAGCTCCATTGTCTAAACTCTGCAGGAAGCCAGCAGCTGGTAAATAATAAGTAAACAAAATGTTAATGATTTACTAATGGGCTACAATCTAGTCTCTCTACCATGTCGTGAAAGAAGGATCTTAGATGGTAAAGCTGTATCTGGGCTCCATTATACCTATCATTCTGCAAATAAGATCATTTTCATTACCTCTCTGGAGGGTAAACTAAACAGTTACTTAACTTTCTATCATTCAACATGTGGGCAGATGGGGGTATGAACTCAGATGGGAGGTCTTAACCCTTTCTTTTCTTCATGCTGGGTTCTGTGATTTCCTTCAACCCTGCCCAAGGCTAAAGCATAGAATTTAACAATTGACTGACTTTGATAAAACATATTTTCGGTTTTTAGCTATTGCATTTATATTGTTTACTTATATCTCTTCCCCCACTGCTTCAGTTTGTGTACCGTCAAAAGTTTTGGTAGCACAACAAAGCAATATAAAAAAATCTATGTTCTTTTTATTGTATAAAGACTCTTTTGCTCTCTATTTGTCTCTCCAATGTTCTTCACAATGGCAGATTATAGTATTAGCACCCAATAGCATTTAAGCTTTGAGTTCCTGTACACCTGGAAAGGTCAAGTACTCTTAGTCATTTCAATCTTCACTATTACTTTTTCAGCCCCATAAAATGAAGCAATTCCACAGGATAGATGGATTCCAAGAGGCAATATATGATCCCTGCAATCCATTCCTTTTAATCCAAAGATGCTACACATTCGTAAGACTTAGTATATTTCTCTTCAGTGTTGTATAACACTGTCATGTGGCTTGTGTTTTTCCGGCATCTAATGTAGGTTAGTGAAATCTAAAAATAAACTCCTGTCACACACAGTTGGTAATAAAGAAAAAGACTGACTTTCCAATTGAGTATGTTTATTCTTTTGGAAAATGTTAGTCCGTCACTGCAGGGGTTGAAGCAACTTCTAAATGCTTTGCTATAATTGTGGTGTGCTAGCACAGTGGTGCTTCTCTCTGCTCATTTATACATTGCAAATACTGATTTCTGAGTACATTCTTTTCCGAATACACAGGGACATTTAGATTTTACATAGCTATGCACATGCCAAAAAACCCTGTTTTTTTTAATAAATATTTATTTTTGTGTTTGTTATCTGTGTCTATTTACCCCTCTAACCTCCAGGGTAAAGGTCTGTGAGGATAATTATATGCAGTCTTAAAGGAAGAATAGCTTAAATAATTAAAGCTACCCCCTAAAGAGGGAACCAAACACAGTAGCCCATGGAACGTAGATCATCTTAGTCTTTTTTTTCCACAGGCAATGGTTAAAGGAGTCTAACAATCTTCTGTTAATTAGATAAGTTTTAGTCTTAACACTGTAACAAATCAGTGTGAATATGAATACAAAGGGCTAGATCCAGACTTAAGTAAGTGCTTGAAAGTAGTTACTCCTGGGTTAAACCATGTTGATTGCAGGGGAGTCATATTTCATCTGTTGCAAACAGTATTAGAGTTGAGAGGTGCTGTTTCCTATCCCAAGTCTAAATAACAGTGTGATAGTAAAGCTGGTCAGTGTCTGTGTGCAGTAAGCAATTCAAAGATGTATCCCTGCATGCAAATAATACAATTAACTTGACTCTCCCTGCAATCAACATGGTTTAGTCCAGGGGTAACTAATTTCAAGCACTTACTTTAGCGTGAATCCAGCCCAAAGTAACTAACACAAAAATGTATATGATCATGTGTTTTTCTATCATTGGAAGTCACTCGTTATGATGTTGCTAAAATGTTTATTAATGTGAACCAGAACCAGATAACAATGGAAAGGCATGTGTCATATTTCACTCCTATTAATACACTATACTCTAATTATATAACCAAACAATAGCATCTTTCCATTGGTTTCGTAGTGTTCTATAATTACTCCACAGAGCCAATAGAAACATAGAAAGTGACAGCAGATAAGAGCCACATATCCCATCCAGTCTGCCCAGTTGTTTAGTTAAAGCTATACTGACCCTAGACCCTATTTACCCTCAATTTAGTTTGAGATTTATGATAAATTTATATTTAACCCAAGCATGTTTAAACTGTTCTACTGTATTACAAGGGCAGAGAAATAAGGTTTAACCATATAGCGCTAATACATGTATATTTATAGCAGCCAAGCTCACTACACTTAGAAAGGTAGAACGTTTCTTCCAAATAGACAGCAAAAAAGAAGTGAGTAATAACGCTTTAGAGAGTCAATATTTAGTATCGTATAGACAGTCAGTAGTCAGTGAAGGTAGTGATACAGTTCTATTGCACTGTTAATCACCGCTGTTCAGATCTTTAGCTGATAGTGCAAATAGATGCTATAATAGACAGCTATAATAGACAGCTCTGGTGATGTTCTTTTGACATTCCAAATGTAAGAACGGCAGTAGTTCGTGTTGCAGCCGTTAGTGGTTGCTGCGAGTGCCGAAGTTCTCTTCTCTGGCGGCAAGTTGCTTATTTTTTCTGAACAGAGCCTCACTCCCATCTTGATGCTTGCAAACCTGGGAGCCTCGGTCTCAGTGCCGATATATGCAGGTGGGAGGAACAAAGGGCACAGAAAAAAACGCTCTTAGGGTGATAACGTAAGGATAGGGAATTTTTATTGAAGAGTTAAAAGCTACTCACAGTGACAGTGACAAGACAGAAATAAAGTGCATTAAGAAATTTCTTGCTTCTCATCCCCGGACTTTATCCAGGTTGCAATGGTGAATCCGTCTCAATAGTGTGCTTTGCCAAAGCGGCGATTTAACAGTGCGATAGAACTGTATCACTACTACTGACTCTCAATACCATACTAAATGTTGACTCTCTAAAGCGGTATTACTCACTCCTTTTTTGTGGTCTGTTCTACTGTATTAGACTTGACCACCTCAGATGGGAGGCTATTCCACTTATCTATCACCCTTTCAGTGCAGTAATTTTTCCGCACATTTCCTCTGAATCTACCACCCTCCAGTTTATATTCATGTCCTCGTGTTCTATTACACCTCTTCCTTTAAAGAATGCCCCCTCCTCTAGCCGGTCACAACCCTTGATATGATTGAAAGCTGCTATCATGTTCCCCCTCTCCCTTCTCTGCTCCAAGCTATACATGTTTAGTTCCTCTAGCCTTTCTTGGTATGTTGTGTGACACAGGCCATGGACCATTTTAGTTGCTCTTCTTTGCACAGTCTTTAATGTATTTATGTCTTTCTGGAGATATGGCCTCCAGAACGGAACACAGTTTTCTAGGTGAGGTCGTACCAACGATCTATAAAGTGGCATTCTACTTCTCTCTTTCTGCTACTAATTCCTCTCCCTATGCAACCAAGCATCTGACTTGCCTTTCTCATTGCTTTGTTACATTGCTTGGCTACCTTTAAGTCACAGGAAATAATGACTCCTAGATCCCTTTATTCCTCAGTAGTTTCCAATGTAGTGTCATCAATGATATATTGAGCTTTTGGGTTTTTTTGTGCCCCAAGTGCATGATTTAGCATTTTTAGGCTAAGCGGTCTGCAGGCTAGTGTATGGGGCTTTAGGGGCACATCAGGTCTGGACCCAAATCATCCCCACACCTTAGGGGTCAGATTTACTAAGATGTGGGAAAGAAAAAGTAGAGATGTGGCCCATAGCAACCAATCAGATTTTAGCTGACATTTTCTAGTATGTAATAGGAAAGTGAAAGCTAGAATCTGATTGGTTTCTATAGGCAATATCTCCAATTTTCCTTTCCTGCAGCTTAGTAAATCTATCCCTAGGACTATTTCAGCTCGGGAACTGCTAATGTTTATTAACAAAGAGTTTTAATATTTTATGGCATTTAGTGATATTATTAATATTATTATTAATAATAACGTTTATTTATAAGGCGCCACGCGGTATCCGCAGCGCCGTGTGCAGGCATGTGTTCAGCGCTCGTAGAAATGATTTTTTTACTTTGCCAAGCCTAGAGCTAGTAGATTAAAGCAGGAACACCTTTTGGTCCTCATGCTGTTGTGTTTTTTGTGTTTTCTGTATGTGGTTGATGCTTATGTTTACAAGCAGTGCTACAGTTCTGTTTTCAAACATTAGCAACTCATGGGGTTTTGCACAGTCCTGTCTATTGTTCAGATGTTAGTTACTCTTTTACAGCTATTGGCAGAAGACCTGTGCAGCGTGTACATAAACATTATGCAGAGGCGGAGCTAGCGAGTTGTGGACCCCGGTGCAAAAAATATGCTCTGGCCCTGGTGATACCCCAGGTAACCCGGTGGGGAGTTTCAATGGTGCGGTGATGAGAACTGTGGGCCCTTGTATCAGCATGGGCCCCCCAGTACTGCTGCACCTGTTGCACCAATGGTAGTTCTGCCCCTGACATTATGTTTTCTTCTAATCATTTCAACAGAAAATAGTCAGAATTACAAGGAATCTTTTTTTTGTATGCATGAATGAGATCAAACAATCTCTTGCAAATATTGTTAGGTCGTTCCTATTGTTTGTGACATCAGTACAGTGTGTACCCAGCTTTGATTATTAACTAAGAAGAAAAAGAAATAGTTTGATGTAGTGGCAATACTAGTATTGTTATGTAGACACCATGGGCCGGATCCTGACCTATGACCGAGAGGGAACTTACATTTGAGTAAGTTCCCTATCTGGGAACGTCTGCAGATGTACCTACGGACCCTCACACACACGTAAAGCGCGTGGAGGTCTGGATCTTGCCCATGTGAGCTGTGAAGGCACCCTTTAATTATACTAGGAATGGCTGTGGCCTTTCCATTGTGGGGATAACTTCTACGTTATGTTGCATCGGACATTTATACTTACTCTACCAAGTATTCCCGCACAGAAATCATAGTTAACATGACCTGGGGAAAAAAACAAAAAAAACTAATTAATATACTTTATAATTTATTACAACAGACTGCACTATAAGACTTTAAAACTTTTACTGAATTCTCTTTATTTTTATTTGTCTTTTTCTCTTTGAGGATTAGAAATACTACTAACAGCAAAACACTTGTCCCATGGGAATTCCTCTAACTCGAGACTTTGTAGAATAGTAGTTCACGAAAAGTATTTTTTGTTTTTTTTAGAAGATGAAATTGTTTACCCTGATGATCCTGCATATTATAGCAATTTTAAGGAGCCCATTGACCTCTAGCATCTCTGAATATAATTATGTACACCAGTCTATGCTAACACATTTATCTGTAGTTTGTAATTATCATGTCAATAACACAATTATCCATGAATTACTACTCACTAGTAATTCATTAGTCCCTCGCATAAAAAGGATAAACGCACACTGCCCCAGATCCCATACTGCTTATTAGACGTTCCCAAAGACAAAAAAAATGTTTTTATTTATTTTTTAACTTCCTGTCTAAATTAATTAGTATTGGCCCAATTAATGTGTGGTGTAATGCATGGAACGTATGATAAAGCAGGCCAAAAACACACTGGGCCAGATCCAGACCTCAGTACGCTAGCCGCTGTTGTAAAATCACCATTTTGTATGTACTGCGCATGTGTGCGGCAGATGTTAAGCATCGTAACTCTGATCATACGTAACTTCAGCATAAATACGAATGAAGGAGCAGGTCAGTAGGCTTAGGAGAAGTTAGGGTAGGGTTTGGTACCTGCAAGGGGACGGAGCTTAATGACGAGATTTATGCAAATCGTGGCATTAAGCCCCACCTCTGTCAATCACTCCTGTAATCTCTAGTGTTTCAGGGGATGGGCGGGGGTATACCGGGAGAACTACCCAAATTTCGGGAGTCTCTCGGATATTCTGGGAGAATCCGCAACGCTGATATACACATATTCACATAAACAGGACTCTGGCATCCCATGTGGGACTGTGCTCCACACAGTTTAGATAATTATTTATTCATATTTATTTATTCGGTCTTAAAAAAAAAACATAAATACAGGGACAGAACAAGCAAGCAGTGGGCCTTTGTGCAAATATACACATATATTTACATATACACAGATAGTACTCTGGCATCCCATGTGGGACCAGAGCAGACATGAGGAGAACATGCAAACTCCACTCAGATAAGACCGTGCTGCCCTATATATCATGAAACCACATTATAATGTGTTTTATACATTAGTTTGCTTTTCCGGGCTACCGGCCCCTGACAAAGTTTGGTAATTTACTGGTAAAAAACACATTAAGTAGAGAGCTAGAATGAAAAAAAAAAAAAAAGATATAGCGTTTTCTAAACAAGACCTACATTTGTCTTCTTTAAAGTGATAATTATTTAAATATTTCTTCAAATTTTAATAGCACAATAGGTCAGATGCACGATGCGTGATATTCACAGAAATGAAAAGCCAACTGCAATTGTACTGTAGGTGTTTTGTGTTTTTTTTTTTTTAAGTTAATATGCCTGAAACATTTTCAACCTTAACAAACTAGAGAATGAGACACTTTCTTTGTAAAACTGGGTCTTATGTTAGTTGTTGTAGACATGCAATACCTTTTATAAAGAAAAGCCTGTAAAATAATTTGAAAACAAATGAGGCCGGACTCATATAGCAACACATCTTTTATTTTTCCTCGGCGTAATTATGTGTTTGCCGCATGAATGAAAAGATAGATGCAATTTCTTTGTGAGAACAGATGCTGCAAAACGCATTTAAGTTTATTGCATTCAAAATAACATCAATTTTACATTTTACATGTCTTGTCAAAATATAAATGGATATATATTTAGAAGGCAGATGATCTAGAGTCCAAGCTTGCCCAAGTAGAGCAACAGAACAAATCTCAATCATTGTCATGATCACAGTCCTTTTCACTGCAACTTATGTCTTTTGTTTACCTTTGTTGATCACATGACCTTCTTTCAGTTCTCAGCACTTCCTGGTATTCATTCACTGTGCTCATTCCCTTGCTGGAGCTCACTTATCGTTCTGGCTCCAGATCCTATCTCCTGTCCTCTTTTTCAGTTTTCCAGTTCCTGTATTCCAAAGTTTCTAATTCCTGCCTGTGTCTCCTATGTGCACTTCCAGTGTTCAGCTGCTCTCTGCAGTATTCAGTCCAGGTAGTCTCTCCTACGCTACATATCTGCACTACTCCTGCAACCCCTGGATCCCATCTACCATCTTGGCATCTGCCTGCTTGTCCAGAGGGCCGTGACCTGCCTCTTACCTGCAGCCAAGACTTATTTGCGAGACTGGGTTCTGCCAGCCCAGTAAAATCATGGGTGGATGTAGCTTTGTGCATGGAATATCCCAGTAGCTGACATGCTTTGGACTCTGAGAGTATTGTGGTATTCTTTTTTTTACCCTCCACACGACATTCTCAGAGGGTCTGGGATGGTGCAATGATATTGTTGGGTGTAACCACACTTCCAACTCAGAACCTTTCTATGCAAGTCATTTCATAATGAATTTCTGCGTGGAATGTTTCCTCTTGGAGGAATAGTGGTATATCTTCTTGATCATGTAAAGTCTTTGCTGCTGAAGATAACCTCCAAGGGAGAAAAAACAGAGAAAATTGCAATAAAAGGAGGTGATACCTCAAAGTGCCAAGGGACCCACAGTGGGAAGTGTCAGTGTAATAAAAAATGATAACACTTGATGCTGAAGATTTCTGGTGGTAGTCTGTATGTAAAACCCCTTTCTCCCCTCGTGGGGATGAATAGAGAGGGAATAAATAAGAATAAACAAATATTTTAATTACACAAAGAACCGCATAAAAAACAACTAAGTAAAAAAGGGCCAATGATTCGTACCAGGAAGATGGGATGGCTAACGGAGTCCGTAGAAGCTGCTTATAGACGTAAATAGAAACCCGGGTGAAGAGATGCAGTTTCATTTCATTATGGAAATACAAGACGATCAGTATTCTACTTCTATCTCTATCTACATCTTCTCCCATTATCAAGTGGCTCCCAAAGCATGAGTTTATCATAGATGGTGAAGGAGCCGAGTTGCTCTCAGACGCACGATTCTGACCTCCTTCCTCAGTCTCTGTGAACATGCCTGGGATTGACATTTGTGTCTTGTTACTTATGTTTTGTGGTTTTTCTAATGCCCAGACTGTATAAGTTATGATGTTACTTGAAGTGTTTGTTCTGTATCCTCCAGCCCCTTTCCAGTCTTGACGTGTATAGTTATTTAGAAGCATTATCAAGGCACTCTCATCCATTATGAAGCTTTAAATTATTTACACATTTTGTTATTCATCCCATATTTGTGCTGTGATAACGCAAAAGGTATTGAAGTTAGTGGCAAATAGGTTGACTGTAAAATGAATAATGACCACCAAAGGAGAAATAATCTGTGAGATTTCATTCTAATGCATGTCTTGCTCATATTGAAAATACTGTAAGACAAGTTTTTAGAAAATTGTTATTTTTTTGTAAAAAAAAGTTTACTTCCTTTTTCTATTGCTTAGAAAAATCGCAAATGATCAATATAAAGGGATTATCAGACTATTGATGTGGTTGCAGATAACTAGAAATCATTATACATTGAATCTAGGGGCCGTATTTAGAGATCAGTCTTTTAAAAGAACGCAATTATACGCAGGCACGTAGCAAGGCAACACCCCCCAACACCCATGACCCTCCACTCTCACGGCCATGCAATCGTAGACATACGCCACCTCTATCTTTACGCGTGTACTGACGTGCGTATATGTATGCTGTACGTGTGATTCTATGTAACTGCGCCCTCAAAGACTCCACAATGCCTCCACCCACCCTCTTTCACGTACATATTTCTTCCCCGCCCATCTGTACGTATGTCCCCAAGTGCGATTCACATGTCCATGCCTAAAGCACTTACATGCGTATTTTCTACGTTACTTGCGTCAATAAAGTTACTATCCATGCACAGTTAAACCGTACCTAAAAATACGCACACAACTCCACGTGAAAACAGATCTGTGAATTCGGCCCCAGATTCCTATGACTGGCATAACCAAAAATTTCATTCAATGTATATAGTACTGTCACATTTAACAATTTTTAGGTCCGCATTAGTTGTGTATAGCATTGCAGAGGGCAGTCGTAGGTATATATGTCCCAAACAACGTTTTACTTTTCCGTTTCTGTACTATAGCTGCAATATTTGAGTGACCTCACTCCAAAAAACACTGGCCTGACACGTATGGATATAGATATTTTCTTGTAAACATTCCCAAGATGAAAGAAACTTGCAGAATTATTATCTTATTTTGCTGCCTAGATAATTTCTTTATTTTCTTGCTGTGTAACTGCTACTTAGTAGCTACTCTGAACAGTAATGTTGCCTCTGTAAGTGCTAGCCATTTGTTTGCAGTCCCTGAAGGGCCTTTTACTCCATGTGGAGCTTGTACTTTTTGCTTATTTGTTTTCCTGACATCAGTTTGCCCTGCTTGCAAAAACCAGAGCTCAAACACAAAGCAAATCATTAACTAGGGATTAAAAGATCTGCACTGAAAAGTCCAAACACAAATCCACTTTCTAACGAGTGTGAAGTAATTCTTCCATGTACACTGTTTTCACAGCGTACTACAATATAGAACATTTCTTATAGGTCTATAGCTTCACTTCTCTGTAAAACACCTCAACATTTCAGCTAGTAAATGCTGCATATGCGTCAATGCTCCTTTCTCAGACACTGATCATACACCGATCTCCCTTTTATATTGCTACAAATCCCTTTAAATCAGGTAAATTGTCTGTGATAAACTTCAGTAGGATGTACTGTACATTTTGAAAAGAGAGGAAATAGCTGTTTTCTTTGTATTATTACTCTCTACTTCATAATGGCATGTAGCTTATGCCTTTGCATTGGAGAAATAACTTCTTCTGGGCTCAGATTCTCCAGTCCCTTCTGTTTCTATCGTTCTGTATGGGGAAAGTAGAGTTGTTATATTTGAGTCACAGCTCTTTTTTGATTCAGAAATGAAGACACAGCTGCTGAAGATTACCTGAGTTAAAAAACACATAGGTTTAGCCAAAAAGCATACATAGGCCAGAATTGGGTTTAGTTCGCTGTTTCATTGTCTTTCTTTCCACATGTCATTTTGTGGCACTAACCTACCTCAGTTTTTGCCATTTTCTGGAGAGATAGTATTGTTCCTGTGACTGTGGTTAATATGAAAAACCTAACCCTAACCATCCCCTTTCCACAGCCAAAGCTTAACCCTCCCCTAAACGTGACCTTAACCCTACCTTCTCCACTACTTAACCCTCAACGAGGTGCTATAGGACCCCCAGCTATTACATCCCTTGGCTACATGTTGGAGATGCAACCAAGCCACTGGCTCACTGGCGCACATTTGGTGATGTTATCCATTGGGCCTTAAACTGGGACGTTATTAAGATCCCAAAAGGTTTTTGGTCCTGATATCCTTACAGACCTCAAGTTTTGGATTCTGTCTCTCCCCTCGGGATCCCCCTCTGCCTTCATGCACACCCTCCTTATGCACCTAGGCAACACAGTTTGGGCAGTCATCATGGTTCATTGGAGGTCCTACCCAGCACCAATGATCTCTGAATGGTTCAG
>WWET01001946.1:96596-111449 GCA_011038615.1 Limnodynastes dumerilii | reverse complement strand
AGTCATATTCCACTGCGTTCCCTAATCCACAGATTTAATAGAGCAGGAATTTGAGTCTAAATACATGACAGTTCTTTGTGCATCAGTTGAGGCTGACGTTGAAGTACGGTGTAACATTGTAAACTCTCATTTAAAATACTTCAAGCTTTTATCCTGAAGGCTTCTTGTCATAAAACTCCCCATTGTTACACAAATGCTCGCTGAAAGATCATAATACAAAGAGGTGTAAAAGCTTCAGGATTCACTGTAGAAAGACAACGGCAATTAAACCATAAAGAGAAGTTTTATTATTCAATAGCAACCATTTTAATGTGTGCTATTCATTAATAGCTGAATATATTTTAAAACCAGTTTATATATAGATTATATATAGAATATCACTAAATATATTTTATTGCAAGGATTCTGGGCCGTATTCAGAGCTCCGTTTTTTTTTATGTATGCAATTATACGCACAACCGGAGCAAGGAAACGCCCACCAACAACCCCGACACTCCCCTCTCCCGGACATGCAGTCGGTGACTTACAAGTCCCCAGACCACTCTGTTCTTTACGTGTGTACTTACAAGCGTATATGTGCTCCGTCCGTGCGATTATTTATAACCGCGCCTCCAAGCGTTCATTTAAATGCCTTCCCCCACCCACTTTTATGTCAATTTTCAAGTACGGATTTCTACACTGCCCGTCCATACGTATGTACCCAAGTGCGATTCACATGCCCATGCCTAAAGCACATACGAGTCTATATTCAATGTAACTTATGTAAGTAGTTACTACGCATGCGCAACTGATTCCATCCTAAAAATACACACGCAACTCCCAGCAAAAACGGTTCTCTGAATACGGCCCTCTATCTTTTGCTGCTTAATAGTGATCATTTCTCCGGGATTGTTTTAGGTAATTCTGTTGGTCTTGGACTTGGTTGGTAGGTTGTTTTACTAAAGTAGGTTGTTTGCCTAAGTGACACATTCCCTTAACGAATGAGTTCTGGCCTCATACCTGACGGCAGGAAGGGGCAGAGTAGGAAGCCGAAATAATTACTGGTACATGAAAGCGAGGTTAGGCACATGATATTAGTACAGTGCAGGTGTGTTTAGCGCACCCCATGCTATCCAAACTTCTGTACCATACTGATTTAAGGTGGAAGGCTGCATTCAGCGAGAATCCGGCATTACCACTTTAGAAGTCTGGATTTGGTCCTATACATATAGAAAAGCCCAAATATATTGGTACTAGGCAAATGCCCATCAAAATGATGGGAAATGAACATGGGAGCTGGGGGAGAACACACAGGGAGGGGCTCTTTTCCCTGTCCCCTGGCCTTGGCTCCTCCCAAATCCTTTCTCTTATTGTTCTTTTTGTGCCCCCCAGAATACGTTTAGCCGTCCATGCTGCAGCTACTGCTCTTTCTGGTGTGGCGGCCGTTGCTGTGCTGGTCCTGGAGCATGGCTCCTGCTTCACAGAGCTTCAGGGACTCCCGCCCAATGTCCAAGAAAGTGGATGGGTGACAGCGGTGCCCGGGGAGAGCAGTGCAGGAGGGCAATATGGTCATGCTACAGAGTATAGGACAGAGGAGGGCATGGTGAGGGTAGAGAGGTCACAACATATGGACGCATGCATATAACGGTGAGGAGCAGTGTGTATGTTTGTGTGTGTGTGTGTGTATATATATATATTAATAAAGCACATATTCAGCCAAGATCCACATAGTTTCCTATAACAATCTTTAATAAATTGTAAGACAAAGTTTATGGGGAGGAAACTAGAGCGAGGCTGTGCTTTATACGAAGCATACGAACATGTGGCAGCTATATTCTAGAGTAGGGGTTCTCAACCCTGTCCTCAAGTACCACTACTGGTCCAAGTTTTTTAAATCTCCTTGCTGGAGGTGTGCTCATAACTGACCTAGACCTACAAAACATGGACCGTTAGTAGTACTTGAGGATGTGGTTGAGAACCCCTGGGCTAGAACAAGGGTTTTCAACCCCATCCTCAAGTACCACTAACGATCTATATTTTCCCTTGCTGGAGGTGAGCTCACAACTGACAGTTATGTTTTAAAAATTCCACAGATAGTACTCATTATATCATTTGTTCTTTAGGGAGACCTGCAAAACATGGACCGTTAGTGGTACTTGAGGACAGGGTTGAATTTGCCATTTGCAGCATACAACAGATATATACTGGGAAGGTGTGGCACATTGAAGCTTGGAGATCAAGACCTAGCAGCCTAGTTTGTAGGGGGTTAAAAAGCAGATGGCCACTGACCCAGCTCAAGGAATAGGCAACTAGTCAGTCAGTTTGTTTGCTAATTGATGTCCATATGTCTCGTTTAGTTGTGGTTTCTATTTTGCATAAAGTGTGGACATTTTCTGAATTAATATTAGCAGGCTTTTATATTTGCCACAGATGTAGAAATATCAGGTGTGTCAAGTGTTTGGCAGCTGAAGGCTAAGGCTATCTGTGTACATATAAATGTTCTGTTTTGTCCTATTTGTTTAATGTTGATTCACAAGACAGTGAGCTGAATGAACATGGTGTAGATTGGAGAGTGCTGCGGCAGGTGTTGACTTGACTGGCGAGATCTCACTCTGGTCTCCTCAGTACACAGCTGCTGCGATACAGTACATTACTCTGCCTGCACAAGAGATATTATTGTGGCAATGCGTTTCCTGCTTAATCCAAATGTGCAGTACTGGAGAGAGATGTGCTAGTTGCTTTTATCATCACAAAAGGATACAGTAAGGTAAGAAAGCAAATTGGGAGGATAGGAAGGAATCTTGATTTCCTGAGGGATTTGTGCTGGTTAGGATAGAGCTACTGTTAGTTTGTACAGAGAGAGAGATACAACAGTTGGAAGCAGTTAGCAGAGATCAATAACAGATGCACACTGAGATGGAATCCATTATACACTATTGTTTATGTGTAACTGGATAGGTTTTCAAGGTGAAATCACTATCATTTTAAGGACACTTGAATTGGATTGCAATGACAACTCCATTCTTAAGGCAAAGCATGATAAACTATAGAGCAGTTTAAATGAACTTTGCATTTACATCACTCTCAAATACATCATTACTATTTTTTTTTGTAAGTGACCTATCTCTGGCAGATAAATGGTATCATTGACTTATGCATGTCTTCAACCTATTGTGACCCTGATCAAATTCAAATGTCACGGGCAGACGCTCCATCTGGCTGCCGTCGTCTTCCCAGCCAAGTTGTGTAATAAGGATTAATTGGTATACTTGAATTGGCTTTTTTGAAATAACTGTATGATAAATAAATGTGGAGTTGCTTCTAATAGACTCAATTTAATAGATGTATCTGGCATGATGTGAAATATTACATTTTAATTTCTACTTACTAAAATATATCTTACTAAGAGCAGATAAAAAAAACCTTTACATTACACTTGTCCTTGTAAAGTTATAACATATATCATGTGTCTTATAAAAAAGTTAACTTCTGGTAGCAGTAAAACAGTACATAAGTTATATTACAGTATGCTTTCTTTTCCCTATACCCTACATGTAATACAGAGGTTAAGGACTTTTTGAAACCTAAACTACCTTCATAACAATAGGGAACTGTCTCTGATTCAGACCAGAGGACTTTTCAAAATCAGCTCTTTTTATTTTTACTACACAACTCTTCTCTTACGCAGAAAAGCATAGTTACTGTTAAAAAGGTGTTTTTAGATTTTCCAAGTGCCCAGCTTAATATTTTTTATTTTCTTATCCTCTCCTTGAAAGAATATCTGAAATTCTAATTAGCAATATAACTGTACAAAGAAAACGTAATTACATAGTTTTCATTTGATATCTTTACTGCTGCCTTTACGAGATAGTTTTAAAACTTTTTGGAATGGTTGCAGGTTATTTTTAAGAATTGCCTTCTAAGTTTTTTCTATGTTTAATATGCAGCCAATATAAAGCACATTTCTGTTTGATCTTGATATTTAGAAGTGTTGCTTGAGCAGGTTTTTGTAATAAAAATGTTTAGTATATTTTTCTTTATAGTTGTGCAAGACGTAGAATCATAGTTCCACAACGTAGACATTAAAATGTAACTGTCTTGTGTATGCTAAATATTTTAGTACAACGTTTAATAAATAATTTTAATTTCAAAAGACATTCAGCCGATGTACAGCAGTTGTAGCTTGCTCACAACAGCATTTTCACAAAGTGTAATCAGAACTTTAACGTAAGTTTCATTTAAAGCTGTGTTAACAATTTTGACAATATTTCTGCTCTCCTTACTAACTGGAGCAAAGGGAGCTGTACATCCTCTTGTTCCCAGTACTATGACATGTTTGTAATACAGAATCAGGAGATTTTCTGTTTCCCCAGGGCTGGGGATAGATGCCATTAAATTCTTTATTTTCATTATCATTCATAAGCATGCAATGATCAGCACTCTAAGAATAAATAATTTAGCATGAAACTACATAGAAAAGCATTTTTTTTTCCTTTGTTAATCAACTAACATACCCATATCTGCCAAGTAAATATAATTCGGTTAAATAATATTTGCTATACAGATGGTTAAGGACAGGTGGAAGGAAAGTTATTAACACGCCGTGGCATAGAACTGGTATGCAAGGAGAGAAACCATTAGTAGGGTTAAGTTTTTTGTGGTTCACTCATATATTTCCTCCAGATGCGCACATGGGACTTAGTCAGGTTGTGAGACAAATAAAGCAAACAGAAGTGTGAAGCACAGGGACCATTTAGGATAAGGGTATCCTAAATTGTAAACCAAATTGAGGGTAAATAGTGTCTAGGGTCAGTATAGTTTTCAATAAACAAATGGGCAGACTAGATGGGCCATGTGGCTCTTATCTGCCGTCACTTTCTATGTTTCTATGTTTAGCATTTGCCAGGCATTCATTTATTGTTATTATAACTAGTGCTTATAAAAGGGGTAATACACATCCAAAAAGAGGTGACACCATACAAGTACAAAAAACATCACTATATGAAGGCAAACAATAAACTTGGTTGAAACAGCATTTGCCCTTGTGATTTTTGAAAACCGTTTGGCTAACCATTAAAAGGAAGGAAAGGTATATAGCCTGCTATGATATTTGAATTGAAATATATATGTATATATTTATTTAGATTATATTTAGAAAGCAGTTGTTCCTTGTTTTGGGTTACTGATGTACAATCATGAGTAAAAGGCACAGAAGAAAGTTGTATTTAGTGATAGTTACAGTAGGAACTGTACATTCCAAAACATCATGGGCCTGATCCACACTTAATAACGACAGTCAATTCGTCATGTGTAAGTCTGGCTGTGGGAACGCGCTGTGCATTCGCGTGGCAGATGTTACTCATAGTAAATCTGAAACTCTGATAGGACATGACGGGCCTGATCCAGACCTACGCCCGCGAGCGTAGCGTATGATCGCCCGGGCGTATAAACTTTCACGCCCATGACACTCCCATTGATTGTACCTACTTACGGCGGCTGAACCCTACCCTAACTTTTTCCAGCGACCGTACGAATTTTCGCACCGATACGCTGGTCGTACGGGGCTTAGCACGCCCATACTGTACAATTTAAATGGCTATCCCCGCCTCTGTGTAGTAACTAGAGCGTCCGGACTATCGTCGTACAAAACGCATGCCCCTTGGTCGAAAATTACGCTCAAAATACGCTTGCTGTACGCTCATGTCCTTCGGACGACCGGAAGTTGTCATACTGCACATGCGCAGTGCGTTTTTTCACCCGGTTTTACGCTCCCGACCGGCGTACGATCCCTATCCAAGCCAAATATAAGCCTATAAGGAGACATTTAAATATTACGGTATGGGCACTTACGTAAGACAAGGCATTAAGTATGACCAGAGATATGCAAGGAAAGATAAGGTAGGGCTCTGAGCACGTAAGTCAACTAAGTTACGTTGTGTGTAACTTAGGTATACTTGTGTACGTAAAACGATCTTAAGTCTGGATCAGGCCCCATGTGCTTTATGTTGGCAAAGTTATAGAAGAAAGATATAATATTAATTTAGGTTAATAGAAGGTAATTTTAAAAAGTCTTGTTTTATGCTTATTCAAATAGCTGCACAGTATTTTTGTGTTTAAATGCATTTTTCCCTTTCTTCTTTTTTCTACATATGCTCTTTAAAAACTTCCCCATAACTGACTTCATCTGCTCTCAGACACCATTAAATGTAAGCAAATGGAATTAGTTACATTCAATCATTTAGTATAAATTATTAACTAGTCTCCATATTGACACACTTTCTTCCCTGTGTCCACTGCTTGTGCTTTGTAATCTGAATGCAATGATAATATAGCATGAGAGATATTGGGATCATAACAGACTATTGAGTAAAGCTATACAAAGTGAATTTGGATGAATAACATCAGACCCTCACCATGAAGATAGCTGGTTCTTTTGACACCAATCTCTTTAAATGCTGGTTCAATCAAAACAACTTTATCATTCCCAGAATAATAATTGCTGAATTCTATGACAAGGGGATAGGAAGTACTGTTAATAATGTAGTAGTTAGTTCATTTAAAAAAAAAAAAAAATAGTTTCCCCTGTTCTTTTATTTATGCATTTTTTTTATTATGTGTGGTTTTGTTTTATTTGCTTTCTGTCAGTAGTTAATGTTCATTTTTAGTTTAGATTTGATTCATTTAGCTTTTCGCTCAACTCTGAATCAGTGCCCTTTTTTGCTGCTATTCTAAACTCTGGGCCAGCCACATTGTGTCACATTTGCCAAACGTATATCATTTTTGTGTTATTTTGTTCTTTTGTCTTGTTTTCGTTTGCAATTATAATTAAATTGTTTGTTATTTATTAAGTTATAATTTTTTATTGCTATTTTTAAAGAAGATTTTCTGTTTGATGTTCCTAAGCTGAATCCTTTCTTTTCTTCACCATGGTCTTTAGAATACTATTCACCCAAAATAGGACCTACCTGGACTAGGACAGTAATATGAACTTGCTGGTATTATAAAATAACAACACATGAAATTGCCACCTGATTTTCTACCCATGTCATATATTTTCTTCTCTAGCAATGTTTATTTTATATTTTTTATTTTTTTTTACACCACTTAGTTGGATCACTGAAAGAATGCTTATTTGTCTTACTAAAATTATCCTATTCTCCACAGTTAGATGTAAAAATGCTGTGGAGTGTTCCTTAAGACTAGTGCATAGAAATGCTGATTTATAAGTATTTTTCTAGGGAGTTTTGTGCATGTGCTTTATAATATCACTTGTCAAATGTCCTCCATCATATCTGAAATGTCTTTTTATGTTGCAAGGATACCAAGGTCTATGTTGTTGCTTAGCAATCAGTGTTTTTGAATTATTCTTTTGCTATAGCTTGTGGCGACTTGATGTGTAAAAATGCAGTTAATCAACTGCTGACACCATGCATTAGTCACGTGGGTAACGTCAGATATTCATGCTCAGAGGAAAATCTGATGGACAAGCAGACAAGTGTATGACTTATACGTTGCTTAGAGGAATATTCTTGCTGTTTTCTTCATTTTCATTTTTAGTAAAAAGAGAAGGCTATTGAGGGTAGAAAATAAATGTGTATTCACCTCACATTATGATATTTTGAAGTCCATATTAAAATCTTTAAAGGAGAATAGTGGTATTCACCCTTTACATAGCAAATTACTATCCCACTATTCTTCTGTCCTGCCCAAGACCTGACTCAGCATGTCACAAATGCTAATATTGTAACAAAAAGCTAACAATGCCAGCATTTAGGGCCAGATTTACTAAGCTACAGAAAAGGAAGAATGGAGATGTTGCCTATAGCAACCAATCAGATTCTAGCTCTCACTTTCCTATTACACACTAGAAAATGTGAGCTAGAATCTGATTGGCAACACCTCCACTTTTCCTTTCCCGCATCTTAGTAATTCTGGCCCTATAAAGTTACAATTATGTATATAATCTCAGGATGACTGAAACAGTCATAGAGCAACTGATAATTTCAAAAATATTTATTTACAATTTTAAATACATATAACCTAAAAATGACAAATACTAAAATAAAAATGATGTATCAGAACAATTAAGTCAATAATAAATAATTATTGACTATATTTCGATTTCTTTGTTTCAAATTTTTATAATCTATTTAAGATTATAAATAGACATAAATATTTTGTATACTTACCAGTTACACTATTATTTACGGTTTCAGTCATCCTGAGATTATATGCATAATTATAATTTTATTATACTTCGTCTCGCCTCTACACTATAATTCACTAGTATGAGAGTTAATATAATACAGGTAAGGATAAGTAAAGAGTTTTGTCATAGGGCATATATATTATATGCTTCATGATAAAACTCTTAACGCAACCTTATTTGCACTGAAATTCTCTCTTATATTAGGGCCCATTATAAAGTTTCCCTCTCACCATTACCTTATCTTGATTCTTCTGTTCTCCATCACGCTTGCTGCTTGCACTTTTTTATGAAGAAAGATTGGTGTGCTGATGATATGTGAATTATTAAATAAACAAAACGCGTCTGTGTGTGTGTAACTATATAGGTGGGTGTGACTATAAACAGGAAAAAACATATGTAAATATCAATATGTAAGCAAAAAGCAAAGAAATATTGAAATAAATATCTTACCGTGACCAGAATACAATTCTGCATTGCCTGGCATAAAATAATGCAGTAGATTTTAATGTGCACAAAAGAATGTCATTAAATCGTTCTCCTAATAGAAAAATACAAACTTTAGCAAAGTTCTCTATTTCAAGATGAAATCTTTCACTAATACAGATCCTTTGTTATATTTGGTGGTAGGTAATATCTCTGATTCTAAAGTTATATCCTAAGAAAATATAACCTTTAATATGAATTACAAATAAACTTAAAAATCAAAATTCCAAACAAAGTAAAAAACTCTTTCCTCTTCCCAGAAAACAAGTTGTGTACTAAAGTTGTTAAAGCCCTTAGGAATGCCAAGTGTGAAGCACTGTTTGCTGTGTGTATATGTACATACAAGTACACACGTTGTTTATTCAATATTTCACACACCACCAGTGGCAGAAGTTGAGCTCCAGTCGCTAGTCCGGAGGTGGGCAATTCTTTCTCCTCCCTCACATAAACTGACAGACGTGACATCATTATGTCCGGGAGGTGGGGCGCCAAAACTTTGCCTCTGGGCGCCTGGCCAATACTTATGCCACTGCACACAACAGCGCCCACCGTTACACTAATCTTTTTTATTTTGTTTGGGTTGTAATGGCAGCCTCATTAGTGTTAGGCAGGATTCTTAAGGGGCACCATAATATCACCATTGCCTTTTGACTTTTTGGCTCCCAGCAGCTTACCCACAGTGTTGGCAGCCATGGAGACAGGCAATGCTGTATCTGTGTCTGCGTTCGTCACTTGTTAGCGCTACCCCCTAAACTCTATTATAATGTGTTTTTCTCTCCCCAGCTCTGTAGTGATGCATCCTCCCTCTAGTCTCTCAGTAACTTAACACCCCCTCCCCAGCCTATGTAGTGAAGCATTGCCCACTCTCCTCTTTACTGTCCCATATACACTTTGGGGTTGATCCAGAGTTTGGGAGTAAGGGTTATAAAGGTGCAGGTGTACAGCTCGGCTAAACCATTTTGCAGTGAAAGGGGTGCTAATTAATTTTAATTGCTTTGCATTCAGGGAAAATGTTTTACTTTTGCACATAGAACTCACATACTGCATAACTTTATACACCAATAAATTAAAGCTGAGCTAAGAAACTCCACCTCTTAATTCTAATTCTGCTATTACAGTTTAAATTATTGCTCAGGTCTACACTTGCATCAAACAAAGGTGTAAGTGCAGCTCTGGATCAGCCCCTTTGTCTCTATAAATAACTCAACTCTGTAATAACACATCTTCCCCTTGCCTCAGTAGTAACACATCTTCCCCTTGCCTCAGTAGTAACACATCTTTCCCTTAACTCGGTAGTAACACATCTTCCCCTCAACTCTGTAATAAAACATTGTACCCTCAACTCTGTAGTAACACATCTTACCCTTGCCTCAGTAGTAATGCATCTTCCTCTTGCCTCAGTAGTGACACATCTTACCCTTGCCTCAGTAGTAACACATCTTCCCCTCAACTCTGTAGTAACACATCTTCCCCTTGCCTCAGTAGTAACACATATTCTCCTTGCCTCAGAAGTAACACATCTCTTTGCCTCAGTAGTAACACATCTTCTCCTTGCCTCAGTAGTAACACATCTTACCCTTGCCTCAGTAGTAACACATCTTACCCTTGCCTCAGTAGTAACACATCTTCCCCTTGCCTCAGTAGTAACACATCTTTTCCTTGCCTCAGTAGTAACACATCTTACCCTTGCCTTAGTAGTAACGCATTTGCCCCTTGCTTCTGTAGAAACACATCTTCCTCCTTGCCTCTGTAGTGATGCATCTTCCCCCTTGCCTCTGTAATGGTTCAAACCCCACCACCACCTCTGTATAGTGTAACTTCGCCATGCCTCAATAATGATCATCATGTAGTATTTTTTTCCCTTTTTTTTAAGCCCTGATTCACACTTAAGTGTGAAATAAGTAGGTACGGATTCAATTTGAACCACACCTAAGTGTACTGGCACCCCCATGACACTTCCCTGTTTTTATGCACTTAAAGGCACTTAATAGTGCCATAGGGAACCTTCTCTTCCCGTGTGTTTTCCCTCTTAATTAGGGAAACTACGCACGGAGTATAGTAACCACACCCTACCTAATTAAAATGAGTCACCCACCCACTCTACTTAACTTTCTATGGAGGTTGCACTGGCACACCCCTTCTTGCTTAAATCACTACGTGTGGACTTTGAAGTCCACACGTAATGAATCTACAGACGTAAATTCTACGTACATTGCATAGCAAGCCTTACTACACATGCGCAGTATGAAAAAACCTAAATATATGCACCTAAGAAGCCGAAGCTTCTTGGATGTGAATCCAGGGGCTGATTCAGAGATGTGATTGCGAAAAGATCGCAAATATACGCATCTAATGTTAAGATCCTAGCAGGTTCCAGCCCACTGCCTAAAGAGTCACTCCCCTTGCAAACAGCGGTGGATCTTAAACTTAGACCACCATTGACTTGCCTTAACTCTACGCTGTCATTTGGGATCTTAAGTGACGTGGTAGCGTTCATTTAAGATCCTAAGTGTCAGCCCGCGCCCACTTTCCCTCATTTCCATGCCTCCCCCGCCCATTTCCATGCAAATCCTTAAGATCTTAAAGATTCGCTGCACTTAAGATCTTAAGTGCTTGCGTGTGATTCAAACTTACGCTCTTAGCGAATTTACGCTCCTAACCGCTACGTAGACGGCGTTGCACTATTACTACGCATGCGCAGTTTTGCGAATTTTCTAGGATCTTAAATATACGCTCCTAAGTGCGGTGGAAATCATATCTCTGAATCAGGCCCCCAGTCCTTCATTTTTAAGCCAGGATGGTCTATAGGTATGTTCAGCTACAGCATTATAATTTATTGATCAAATATAAAAGCAATTCATTTTTTATTGGTCTGACAAACCACCTAAAAAGAGGGAAGGGGGTGGTTTTAACAATGGGCGTGGCTTTGCTTCCAACACTGAAGAGGGAACCCCACTGTGGGGAAATCCCATATACTATACTCCTATTATACTAAACTATATATTATGGGTCTGGGATTACCACACACTATAAGGGGATATTTTATGGGTCTGGAATTGGCACATACTACAATATAAATTGGATGTAGTAGGGGTGTGGGATTGGCACATACTATAATATAAATAGGATATAATAGGGGTCTGGGAATGGCATACTATATGCTGTATATAGTGTGCCATTCCAAAAGCCTAATATTTATCCCATATATTATAGTTTGAGCCATAGCTAGACACCTAATATATGTACTTTTTGTAGTGTGCCATGTTCAGACCCCTGATATACCCCACATGTATTACATGCATTGGAAAGCCCCCTTTCAAAATCCTGCGTTTGCCACCGAATAAAGCCATTAATTCAAGTGCTACAACAAACTTTTGTTTGTGGCCTAACATTATAGGAATGATTATTACACATCTGAGGAATGAGTATCACATATATTTCAAGTTCTCAATCACAAATGTTTTATGTGTGGTAATACATCATTGCCAAAAGCTGGACAGCTAGGAAGTGTGCCATAGGCTCTGCCAATGAATCCAATCCAATTGGCTTTTAGTTGACATAGCTTTACATTACTGAACACCCATCACAGCACCACGCAAGCTGTTATGCAAATGGCTTAGGATGCCACACTGGCAGGGTGGTAAGATCAGACTTGCTGTTGCCCCCTGGTATTGTCTAAATTTTATTGCTGCAAAGGTGACAAAAAATGTCAAATCACTGTGTTTTCTGAACATGTATGTTTCTGTAACTATAGAGAAAGTTTCCTCTACTCATAAACACAAATAGCAGCTGCTGGCATCATGTTGCCATATTTATGTGCCTTTCATCTCCCATTGTTAGCTACTGATTGCAATCAATAAACAAATCAAATCACCCTATTAGCAGCAGTGTAATAATGACTGTAGGCCCGATGCAGAGGCGCACAGAAATCCTAATGCAGGGTATGTGCCATAAATGCGTTTCTAAAAATGGATGCGATCTAAACGTGCACACAAGCAGCTCAGCACAAATATGTTGCACATGAGTAGGTATAGTACCGTGTAACGTGGACTGTGAATGCAGTGCCTCTGCTGGAATGTAGATGTCAGAAAATAATTGCAAGCGATATAATAAAACTTTGTAAAATCATGATTTATTTAATATTTTACTGTATGTAGACATGATTTATCGCATGCACAATTCATCAGCAGCAATGTCTGACCCTTTCTAATGCTTTTGTGTTGCATCCTATGGTTGAGGAAGATGAGCCCCCTGGACTTAGACATGACCTGGGGCTGGTGCGAATGTTTTGGCGTGAGCGGCCCTTATTTTTTTTTTTACATCTGCATTCGTCTCTGGGTCAGACTCACTTTCTTGGACACACCGTTACTGTACATTGACTACGTCCCTCCACCCCTTCCCTCACTCAAAAATTCCCCTCACAGTGCACACTGCTGCAGCTTGAGTTGCGATCATGTCTGAATTGTCTGTGACTGTGCACTCTTCAGTTCTGATCACGCAGAGAAACATCATGTCAGCTGGCGCATACTCACCTCTAGATCTGGCCCGGTGTGTTTGTTACACCTGTGCATCTACTACATTGTAAACACAATGGGCTGGATCCAGACTTGAAATTAAGAGAGGAAAGTTACTCCTGGGCTAAACCATGTTGATTGCAGGGGAGTCATATTTCATCTGTTGCCAACAGTATTAGAGTTGAGAGGTGATGTTTCCTATCCCAAGTCTAAATAACAGTGTGATAGTAAAGCTGGTCAGTATCTGTGTGCAGTAAGCAATTCAAAGACATATCCCTGCATGCAAAGAATACAATCAACTTGACTCTCCCGGAAATCAACATGGTTTTGCCCGGGTGTAACCTTCCTCTCAATTTCAAGCTCCTTATTAAGTCTGGATCCATCCGAAAGTCTTTGGACCGCATTTAGACTTAATAAAGTTAGCCAACTTACGCATGCTTTGTGTGAAAGTTGGCATATTTTGGGACCTTCACGTGCGTGGCAGATATTACGCATCAGATATCCGTGCATGCAGAGTTTATTCCTGCACATGCACAACTCTATACCACAGGACGTAACAACATTCTGTACGTGTGAGAATACGCATTGTGGATGGGGGAGGCATTTAAGTTGTACAGTATGGCCTGTGTTAGGCACTTCCGCATGTCCAAGCAATACGTCCGCACAACGATATGCGCAGAGAAGTTAAGGTGGGCCTATGGTTGTGGAAGTCAGCTAAATTCCGTAAGTAGGAGGGCACTAGACACCTACATGTGTACGGAAAGCACTCTTAAGTCTGAATAAGATCCTGTTTTTTAATAAGGTCTTGCATTCTGTTTTTCCATTGTTCGATATAATTAACATGTATTATGTGACAAGTTGAAATTACACCTATACAGTAAATATGTTCTATTTGTTTATAATAGGCAGTGACTGTGGGACAACAAATATGTGTTTTTTTGTAGTCCTATTATCAAATCATAGAAAATTGAAGGTGTATTTTTACCATAAATATTAAAGAAAAACATGAGGTGTTTGAAGTAAGGAAAAATGGGCTGTAAAATTCTTGTAATGATGGTAAATGTTAGTTGAAATTCACAATAATATGGTGTTATCAAACAATATAAATATGCCATTTTTTTTCTGTGAAGGAGGTCAACATTGTCATCTCATATAAAGCACATTTCATTTTAGATATGCCATGGTATGAACTCATTGTACAATGACTAGAATTCACTTGTTTCATGTGAACACTTGAATGAACTGTCCTACTTAGTTATATTATAGGCAGGTCAAAAGTTTAAATCCCTTAATATTATAAATGCTTAAGTGCATTCCAACAATTTTTATCCAGACATGAGGGTTTCACTGGACTTTTATTTTTGACTGTCCTTAGTAAATTAATATAGTATAAAATAAACATGATACATCTAATCTAGCGAGCCTCTTGTCCCAATACCAGATTAAATATAATAATATTATTGTGTTATAGAAACATTTAGCATCTAAAAAAAAGTCTTTACAGTCTTGTTGATGGCTTTGTAGGTAAGCAAAAGCATTATGTATCTGATTCTGTAAAATACAGTGGACCAATGTAGAGATACAATGGACCAGCTCTAGAACAGTGTTTTGCAAGGAAAATCATTCTAGCTGCTGCATGTAATAAAGACTTTAATTGTGTGTGTGTGT
>WWET01001946.1:58161-71710 GCA_011038615.1 Limnodynastes dumerilii | reverse complement strand
AAACGCCTGCGCAGTGGCAGGGTCTTCATATCTGGCCCGGAGTCTTCTAAGTCGGACGCGTCTGCCGGACAGGTACGTTTTGTCTTTTTTTTTAACGGTTATAAACGTTTTTAATGTTTATCTTTATTTTTTTAAGTAAAAAAAAAAAAAAATTTTTTTTTACATGACCGCATCCTCCATCATACCAGCTGTCTCCCCACACATACCCCACTTTTCCTCCCCCTAATAACGGCTATTAGGGGGAGGAAAAGGGGTGAATATGGGGAGATTGCTGGCATGAAATCACTAACGCCACCCTCAGATGGCGTAATTTTTTCCTTCAGGGCCGAGTAAGAATATCGGCACTGAGGGATAGTACATTGTAATACTGCTTCGGCACCCATTAAGATCAACGGGCCGCCGAAGCCTTTTGAAGTGTTTGTGCATCACCATGGAAACAGTAGATTTCCATGGCGAATGCACTTTAGTAAATTTTAAAATGTAAATTTTCAAGTGATAATGAGCGTTTTAGTGTTAAAACACCCATTATCACCCGAAAATTTCAATAGTAAATGGAGCCCAATATGCCTTATTGCAAATGACGTAAAGATATGTAACAAAGTAGACACAGCTGGATAAATAAACAAAATTAATGATGATCTAGGTAGACTAAAGGAATGATCAAAAATGTATGGTGACTGCAGTTTAATGGCAAAAAAAATGCAAAATCATGCACTTAGGGTGCAAAAATCCAAAAGCTCATTAATGGCATAAGAAAATACTGAGGAGGACAGAGATCTAGGAGTCACAATTTGTAACAAGTCACGATGTAACAAAGCAATCAGAAAGACAAGTCAGTTGCTTAATTGCATAGAGAGAGGAATTAGTCTCAGAAAGAGAGGAGTAGTGATACCAATTTATAAGTCAGTGGTACAATCTCACCTAGAATACTGTGTTCAGATCTGGAGGTCATATGCCAAGAAAGACAAATAAAATTAGAGACTATGCAAAGAAGAGCAAACTAAAATGGAACATGGCATGTGCCATAAAACATACCAGGAAAGACTTGAGGACCTAAACATGTATAGCTTGGAGCATGGAACGGGAAGGGTGTATATGAAAGCAGCTTTAATATATATTAAGGGGTTTGTAATTGGATAGGGAGGTGGGGTCAAGACTAGGATTTTAAGAATTGGGGCATGTAGGGATAAGTTGAAGAAGTGAGCAAGATGGAAGAGGCAGTAGGTGAGAAAGATCTAAGAATGGTGGGAGGGAATGGGATCTAGGTGACAAATTGAGAAAGGAGAATATATAAGTAGTGAGTAATTTACTTTTCTTAATAACATATTTTCTTTGCTTCAACTACCTTACTTCACTTATTGTTTTTATATTTTCTACTAGGCTTTTTCTTTATGGATTAACGAAAATTTCTGTAGTGCTATGTATTTGTTAAATCCCCACTTCTGTCCAACTATGTTTCATGAATGTTTTATATTCTTTATATTCTTTGACCAGTACCAGTGAAAACTATTTTGTAAGCTGTGAAGTGATCTAAAATGATTGGAAATGAAAGTTATTGATGGGTACTTTTACCATGCAAGCTGGCTGGTCCGTTGTGTGATTATATAGCACTTTCCCGTATCAATCCCTAATATCCTATAGAGTGTAAGCCTGTGGCAAGGCCCTCTTACCCATCCAGTCTGTCTGTTGCCACCCAGTCTTGTTATAATGATTGTTAAAATTGTAAAACACTACGTAATATGATGTCACTATATAAAAACCTGTCAATAAATAAATTAAATAGATGTTAATGATATCAAAACACAGGGATCTCTGCAAATTTCTGTTTATATAATAGTTTTTAGTCTCTTGTTAGTAATTATTAATTTACTGGTAAACACCAACACTCCCATCCGCCATTGTAAAACCCCTGTATTTTCCCTCACATCCAGATAACTGATCTGGGGAATAAGAGAGTTAGTACATTGTTTGGACCTTTAGAAAGGTTTTGGTATAGCTCTTTACTGGGCCTCTGATCTTAACTGAGCAGAACCTGGGCCTTTTCTGGACGAGGTAGGCACAAGGATCCTGCATTGAGCTGCTCTGATTGGTGTTTGGAATGAGCACCAAAATTATTTGTGAAACTATCAAATTGTTTATGCTTGTTAACAGGCATATTATATATTATTAGCATGTCATTTGTTATCATTGGACTTAATGCTTCTTAGTGCCACACTATAGAAAATAATCTATCTGTCCATCCATCTGTCTCTAATGTCCCTGAAAATAGTAACATATATATGCACAAAAGCACTATGTATGTTTAATGTATCTTCAAAGAGTAAAAGTGTAGATATGCTTACATACATACAAGGCATTGTGGTTCAAGAAATAGTTATGTATTCCTATTGTTTGATATGTATTTTATTATTCACTCACTTAGAAAAGTTCTTTTTTTCAAAACACTGAAGTATCCTCTGTATTGAACAGCTTAGCCCCGGGAGATGCACACATTGTACAATATAATGGTCATGTTCCATTAGTTTAGTGTTAGGTGTTTGCCTTAGTATGGGTTTCAATGGCATCTGTAAAATTAAGCGAAGCTGAAATATGCAAATTGAACATAATGCTCTGCCTTAATAAAAGCATAAAGAAAACAAAACAAAAATATAAACCATGAAACGATTCCATCGAGGATTATTGTTGTGAAAAAAGCAACGTTAGATAGGAATAATGTCCTAACTAAACCCATGGTAAAGTTTTATACCAATGAGCGTGAATTAAATTTTTAATGAGCAGTGGTAAATAGATCACATAGGAAAATATACGTTCAGCTAAAGTCTTTATACGAGTGTTTATTTTGATAATATGGACAGTAGCTGTGCTGGGACGCACCTTTGTGTCTGACTCTAGCTGCCGGGGGAAGCTGGGTAATTCAGTCCTAATGAACTATTCATTTTCATCCATTTTACAGTGCTATTGATTTTTGCTTCTTTTGCTGCAGAATGAAAAAAGGCAGAGGGAACATGTTGTGGGAGCACTGCTGACTTTAGCACAGCAATGACCAGAATAACACATTGGGTACCAATTAGAAGAGATTCTGATCATTTATTTCATGTGGCTCTAATCCTTCTGGGGAATGAACTGAGGCAGATAGTTGTATCCATATAACAGGAAGGAAGGACAAAATCAATAACATAATAGTAAGCTAAATAACTATAATAAAAGTTGCAGAAGTTTATGGAACTGAGGGTTTTTGGATGATCTTTCAAATCATTTATCTTTCTGTTTTCTTTTTCCCAAAAGGTTCTTCCAGAAACCAGTGAGCCACCAAGAACAAACTCTGGGGTAAGCATTTTACTCTTTCCTTCAACACCTACATTTTCTTCCAAAAGTTTGTATAATCGTCGGAAATCTAATTTTTTAAAAATATTTTTTAATTGAATTTAATAGTTTACCTTCCACTTTTACATTAACATGACAAAAGCTGTAGAATAAAATATAATTGAAAGTTACAATTAATTAATTTAGAAGAAAAAACCTAATTCTGTTAATGTGAGCGTATTGTCATTCATTTCCTGCATGTTATGCTATAGCTGGCAGGAATCACTATAAAGATTGTGTGATTGGCTTAAAGCTTTTTATAGACACACATATCAGGATAAATTAATAATTACACATCCAAAATGGTTACAACTAACTTTCTAATTCACCTACTCAATTATCTTTATTGGGTATTGATAAAATTCCTGTTGAAATAGAAAATAAAGTTTGCATAAGTTTCTATTAAACAGTGATGCTCTGTATTACCCTATAAGATGACACCTGTATATCATGACATCTCATTCATTTACCATAAGCACACAAATTGGTAAAGCCATGTGCTTTACACTTAATATAAATGTAAACCTGCTGAGGAATTTAATTTTAGATGATGAAAGCCTAAACTAGACTGAAACAGAACTTCTGAGTTCTGGGCATTTCCTTGTGTCTTAATGTTGCTGTTTTTTCACACAATGTATGCTAACAATTCAGATAGCGGGGCTAGATGGAGCTTACAAGTGGACAATCGTCTTCTCTCAATACCAGACTTTCAGGAATTTACATGCGTTTGGGATAAAAACTAAAGGCAGCAGTTGCAAACAAACACAAGTATCTGTGTATAGTGCAGCCCAACCCTGGAAGTTCCTTTAGAATCTTTATTGAAGGAATTTTTGCACACAGATCTCAGAGGTTTCCTTGGTTTGCAACTGCTGCCCTTAGTCCCGGTTCATACCTCTATTGAATGCAATGTTATTTTTTTTGGCATATGCACAATACCTGGGATGATGACAAATACTGTTCAGATGGATGATAATCACATTAATTGCTCAAGACTCTGGTGAATGTATGCCTCTGTGATTAATGTATTAATATGAAGGCTATGTTGTCTGTAGTAATGTTGATAGCCACAAAACTACTGTGTATTCTACATGTGACCAACTGGTACATGTTGAGGTTGCCCCTACAATATAGTAGATGGATAGTATTAGGAGTTGAGCTCATTTTGTGTCTCTTGTGTTTATTTCCTAGTATATCATATATTAATGGAGAATGGAAACTTTTATTATGGAGGCTACATTTACACAAATTAGATGTGCAAGTCACGAGCACTACACTTTATCAGTTTAGAAAAGCCTTGGGCATTAAGACAGCAGTGTCAGCTGGTGATATTTGGAGACATGTCTTGTGGGTTTATTGTATCATGTATTGTAAAATCTTAATTATTTAAATTAAATAAAAATGCAGAATATGACTGCCTGCAAGTAGCAATGCTAAATCATACTTAGAATGTTGGGCCCTTTTAATGTGGGCTGTCCTGATTTCACTTGGTGTGGCAGGTGGCTGCTGAACTTAGGTGTCATAACTAGTTGTTTCTTATTTTGATACTACAGTCCTTCTCTTCTGGACAACACCATCGATCACAGGAGAGGTCAGGTATGCTCTAGAGTGCACAATGATGCTCTGGAATGCACAGGGATGCTCTGGAGAGGAGCAGGGATGCTCTGGAGAGGAGCAGGGATGCTCTGGAGAGGGGCAGGCTTGCTCTGGAGAGCGCAGGTTTGCTTTGGAGAGCACAGGTATTCTTTAGAGACAGAAGAACTAAGGTACAAATTACAATAAACTTTAGTGTTAGAGCCGCATAGGAACTTGTCCATAAATTTATGCATTAACCTGTAATATATTTTTAAGATTGTTGTGATATGTTTTCAGTTGTTGTTGATATAAGCAACCAGATTTTTTTTATTTTTTTTATAATGCTAGCAAATTAGATAGCATTTTAAAATTTAAGACTGGGAGGTAAGAAGTCCCCTATCAGGACCCTTAAAATCTATAACAGAGGTTCTCATGTTCTCTAGCTCATTTTCCCCTTTTGCTGTATCCCTCTCCCCACATTTCCCCCTTCCCTACTTCTATTATATTCCTCTCCCCACATTACACCTTTCACCACTTCTATTATATCCCTCTCCCCACAATACATATTACACCTTTCATGACTTCTATTATATCCCTCTCCCCACATTACATTTTTCGCCACTTCTATTATATCCCTCTCCCCACATTACATATTACACCTTTCCCCACTTCTATTATATCCCTCTCCCCACATTACATATTACCCCTTTCCCCATTTCTATTATATCCCTCTCCCTACATTACATATTACATTACATTACATATTATTCGTAGAAATGGGTGTGGGTCGCTTTTTGTGAAAGGATCATTTTCTCCCAGCCAGTTCAAACTGGTTGGGACATCGATTGCTTCTGCCTCGCAGAGAAGAAGCAATCGATCCATGGAAGAAAGAAGATGGAACGGCGAATGGTGAGTATGAATGTAATCCCAAACCATTGCCCTAAACATTATCCTAATCTTCCCCTTCCATTACCTTAACCGTAACCCTCCCTTCCCAGCAGCCTAACCCTAAGTCTCCCTTCCCTGCAGCCTAATCCTAAGAGTCCACTACTTGCAGCCTGACCATAAGACTCCCCTCCCCGCAGCCTAACCCTAGAACTCCCCTCCCTGCATCCTAACCCTTGTCTCCCATACCTACAGTTTAACCCTAAAACTCCCCATAGAGTTCTACTTACCTGTCCAGTCGGTGCAGTGGGTCTCCGGTGGCATTTCTGAACGAATGGCATACTTTAAAAAAACATTTTTTAAGTGCTTTTTTCGAAATAGAGACAGCCGATAATTAGCTTTCATCTGTCTCTATTTTGGAAAAAGCAGTCTAGTGAACGTTACTTGTGTACCTTGCTTGTTTGACTTCAGACTACAAACCCCTTGGATTTCTGCTGCAGCACCCATTGCCTCTAATCAGCCTGCTGCCACCGCTGCCTGCAGATCATTACTGTGGCTACAGCCTCCTGCTCTTTGCATCAGCCGTGTGCAGCATCAATTACTCCAAGCCCTGTCTGCTGTGCAGTCTGTTTCGTGCCTCAATTGCTTTAGTCTAGTCCAGTGTGCAATTGCTGTATGCTATAATTGCTTCAGTCCAGTCAAGTGTGCAATTGCTCCGTGCCTCAATTGCTTCTGACCAGTTCAGCTTGCAATGCTCTGTGTCTCAATTGCTTCTGACCAGTCCAGCTTGCAATGCTCTGTCTCAATTGCTTCTGTCCAGTCCACCCAGCAGTTGCTCCATATCTCAATTGCTTCTGTCCAGTCCAGCTTGCAATTGCTCCATGTCTCATTTTCTCCAGTCCAGTTCAATCTGCAATTGTTTCATATCTCAATTGCCTTAGTCCTATCCTCTGCTGGTCCTAATTTAGTCCATGAGAAGAGCCTACTTGAAATCACCAAACTTCTGCTATAGACCTGGGCACTCGGCACGCCCCAGGGAGCCCAGAACAGATACCCAACTGGTTCATTCTGTGACAGGTTGCAAACACCCTGCTGGTGCTCCTGCCCATAGTTAGGCTGATGTTATGTGCCACTCTACTGACATAGCTCACTCATAGATTTCAGAGTACCCAACAGTAAAAATAAAATGAAACATTCCCTCCATATGGACATATATTCCAAACTTAAAAAAAATAGAGTTCACAATAACTGTCTGAATTAGAAGCACACAGAGAGACAGCACCATACAGTTCTTATTATTGCTGTTTTTTATTATATTTATTCATGTAGCCTATTGCATATTTCCATACATAGTAGTGATCTGACATAGATTAGAAAAATAGACATAATCCCTGTAAGGATTATACAGATATAGACAGGTCCCTGACTGTAAGACATGAAACTATTGAGTCTATTGACAATTAGGTGACAGACTGGTGACAGACAGTCTGTGCAGCGATGGACTCTGTATTCAATCCATAATAGGTTTGTTTGTGTATAGTTATAAAGTTATTGTGCTTAACTTTGGAGAAGTTGCAATATTTAATTGACTCCTAGAAACTTCTACAAGAAACACAGATATAGTTTATTTTAGCACCTGCTTGGCAGTTCCATCCTGTTAATTATCTCTTTCCTGCCTATGGTCAGTTGTCAGCGGCACAAGTTGTTCTCTTTTACTGTACACATTTGCCCTTTTGATTTCTCTTTTTTTTTTTTAAAGAATTGTCTAAGTCATCATAAGAAAAACTATTAATGACATTTTAAATGACACGCTAAAAACTCTGCTACACGGTTGGACACTTCTGTTGGTTTGCTGCTGAATAATGTCTTATTGGGTTCCAAAAGGCCTCTAAATTAAAAGCAGCTTTCAGAAATGTGTGTAAGTGGAGTACAGCATTGTATGAGAGCCATTTACTCTCTTTTGCTAATAAAATGATTGGCAGGCGCCATTAACCTTACCAGCGACAATTGCACCACTGTTCTGAGATGATGCATCCGCTTGAGAGAAGCAGACCCATATTTATCTGCTAAATGGAGGTATATATTTTATCTGCTGTTGATAAGAATGGCCGTGAAGAAATTAGGCTGTTAACATCCGTAAATGAATGCCCATCAGCAACATTTATTTTGGTATACTCCATTGAAAGCTCAATCTTGGGCGCCGTGCTATAAAGGGCATTTATTGAAGCCTTGTTTTTGATTTTTGTTTGACCTTAAAAAGGAAAATAATTATTTCTGAGAATCAATTTGGTGTTTCAGAATACAGCTTATTTAGTCTGTTGTTTGTTTCTTACGGATTCAGCTGCTGTTGCTGACGGGAGCACTTAGACAATTTTAAGGCCAAAGTTATAAATTAGTATTTTACAGCAGAGTAATGTAAGACAATAAGCATCATTTATGCAAAATGCCACAGGGAAATCTACAGGCGAATATGAAAGAACTGATATAAAGCAAGTGAAAGGAATGTTATCATAAGTGTCTGTGAACAAGCACACATGCACTAAAATTATTAGAAAAGTAGTATACCCTTGAGAGAATGGGTTGTTATATATACAGTACTCACTTGTTTCCTATAAGATAATAAGACACTTTTTCTGAACATTACAGGCACCTACAGCTTCTTACACTGTGCTCCTTTCCTAACCAGAAACATCAGCTTGCAGAATTGTATTCCTTTTATTATGCATGGCACTAGCATTCCACCTAACAGATGACTGGTATTTAATAATACATATAGAAATCACCATAGTCGAATACAAATTAAATCCTTACACATGTAGACCTATAAATTACACATAATGATATAGCTTTTGATTGAGGTTGTGCTTTATGGGGGAATGGCAGTCAAAAGATCTTGTACCGCATAGTGCATATAAGCCAGTGGTCGAAGTGGAAATTATGGAAATAATACAAGTGAATAGAGTTTTATAACGTCTCATTTAAATCCATAGGAGAAGTGACAGTATGGCATAACCCCTTATACCCCCCTCACTTCCAGCTCTGATCTAGGAGAAGTGACAATATGGCATAACCCCTTATACCCCCCTCACTTCCAGCTCTGATCTAAACCATATTAATACCTCCATACATTTTGTTGCTCCTGGACTCCTCCATCATCATTCAAGATGTACACCTATTCTGTGCTAAAGATACACCCATAAAATGTAATTCACATACCACACAAGCTCTAAATGTGCAAACATGGATTACTGTCCATTGGCTATGTATATCCAAACATATAGGTTTGATATGTGTTCAGGAACTAAGACTTTCATGAAAATATATTACTCCTTAGCTTTCTCCTCTCTGGAAGGTCCATCATAGTTTGGGTTATATACACACAGAGTGCAGATGTCCCACAGTGAGACAGTTTGGAAGTTTGTCTGCTCTGTATTTCCTTGTTGTTTGAGTAAAGGTGTGTAAGTGGCAATGTGGCCATTTACAGTAAGAATGATTGGTTATGATTGTTTTATACCAGGGTTGCCGATTTGAAAAGCTTTCCTCCGGGAGATCCCAGAGGGAAGCCATAGATGCATGCAGGGGGCTTGGCTTAACAGCACGATTTATACAAATCACATAATTAAGCCACACCCCTTGCCTATCAGTTACCCCATTCGTGGTTTCATAGGGATGGGGGTGGGGCTAGATGACGCTATTTGCATCATCATGTCCCTTCCTGCCACTAGCAACATTGATATACTAGTGTTGCCAGGCAGGGGGCAGGACTTGAGGCCATGGTTTCCAATTCTTAATATCAAGAATAGGAGCATCTTTTGCATTGTTTTTTTTTTTTACGTTTATCTATTTTCAGTCTTAAAACACCTCTTTTAAAGTCTTTCTACATTATTTACAGTAATATCTGAGCATAGAGTGGCATTCCGCTGCTATTCTGGCATAAATACAAAAATATATATTATTTTAACAGCAGAAATGTCCTTTAAACAGTTAATTAATGAGACCTTTTCAGGGTTATATTTTTCCATGTTTAGATTAGTGTTTTTATTACATATAGAGCCATTTCCCTATTAAAATTACCTGCTGCTATGACTTAGACCATTCCCTGACATGGTGCAATAGTTTCATGGGAGCGCAGGTACCTTAGACAGCTACTGTGCCTATTTAAGTGAGTGAAACGTCCCTTTTCTCATGAAACACCCCGTTCAACTAGCGCACAGCACACGGATGCAGAGAAAGGCGCAAGGGGAGCACTGCGGCCAAGTTTCTGTGCTCGCTCCCGTTTTCAGCCTGTTCCGAGCATGCGCAGTGCGAAATTCCACTGCGCTTCAGATGACAGATGCGTAACTCTGGATAAGCTCCAATATTTATTTGAATTGTACGAGAAATAGAAAGTGATTTTGGTTCTGGGATATAGAGTTTCCAGTTGACTCTCAGTTTATCCACATGCACATTTATTTGTATACTGATTACTTGTATATCATGAAATTGGTGTATTACTTCTAATAAAACCTGATCTGTACAAAGGAGACTTGCCCATTCAGGCTTTGCAGCTTATGAGTCAAACTTCATTTTTATACAACCCAGTGATTTTTCTTACCAAGGAATTAAATGTGACAGATTTTTTTATGGGATGATTTATCTTTTCATTCAGCTTGCCTTACCTTCAGTGATAGAAGAAAGAGAGAAAAACAACCTATTATTTTACCAATGTGAACCCTGCAAATGCTACTCTAGCGCATTGTTATTTTTGTGTATTACAGCTAATCATAATTATAACAACATCTAACATACAATTCTAACAACATCTAATGCATGCATGCTTGCACTATTGTATTTAAAACTTAAACTTGCTAAATGTGACATTTTTGTTGTTTATTTTGTGATGCAGAGATACTTGTACAGAAATAAGAATTGGAATTAGTTTTAATTCCATATTAACGGAATGCACTACATTGGGAGTAATTACATGGACTGAGTGCAGGCATCAAATATTAATCTTTAGCTCTGCAAGAAGTATGTGCATTGCTGAATACACCACACAAGTCACTTCCACAGTGTAGTTCTCATGCAGGATACCTGCACAACAGGGACAGCAGAACAGAGGCAAGCAGAGTGTCACAATGGTGTATTGTAGGTAAATGGACACTGATAACAGGAACTGTGTGTGTAGGCAGAGGGTCTTTAGTGACTGAGTTAGGAGGAATACCAGCAGGGGAATATATAGACAACTGAAATTTGTAAAATCATTATTAATCAGAACACTATGTAAATTTATGGGTGAACAGATTACCAGTTTTAATTGTGAATGCAGGAAAATAATTCTGTATTCTAGTCAATTCTGGAAGAGATGATGTGGATAATAGTTGATGCAGGAACAAAACACAGAATTCAGACTGATTCAGGGACAGTATACTAGACACGGCCACTTGCCAAATGCAGGATAGACAGACATAATGCTGCTCATATCGGTTCATATAACCAGCTTCTGAGCAGGGGGGGATTTGGGGACAGAGCTTGGTGCTTACCATGTTTGATCTGCAACAGTGGTTGTTGCTTTAAAAAGATATAGATAATGACACCAATAAGTATACCAAGCCATCTGTCACACTGCAGTAACTTTAGTTTTGAACTATAACAGGGCATGATGTATAGTGTAGTTATACAGTATAGAGCAGGGGCTGGCTGGCATTCTTTAGACTGGGGGGGAAACACAGAGCAGTGGCCCATAGTGTCCGTATGCCATATATATACTATATATATATATATATATATATATATATATATAACTCCCAATTAGAGTTTGCTATTAGTTTTTTTTATTTTTGTTTTCATAGGGGTTTGGCAAAAATCCCCCTTACAGCTGCTCTCTCATATTTCTATTAAATATAATCTGGCGCCTCAATTCAAATTTTTACTTTGATCCATATGTGCCCTCAAAAGGGATGACTTATTGAATTCTGCCAATGTCAGGCAGCAGGACAATCGCCTTGTGTTCTGTACCACTTTTTCCACCCCGTCCAACAATATACTGTCTGCAATCAGCGCACATTGGCACATTATTTCATCAGGCCCTAATATAGGCCACTTCCTACAAACCCCTCCCCTGTTAAGCTATAAAAGGAGTCAAAATTTGAAGAATCTCCTTCAAAAAATAAATAAAAAATTTATAATAAAAAATAAATAATAAAAAATTACATTGGGCCGGATCCAGAACTACGTCCGTCTTCCATAGACGGACGTAATTCAATGAACAATAGCTACTACGGACGTAGTTTTGGATCTACCCCATTATCCCTAAAGCCTCTCTGATATGGGGTGTTTTCAGATGCAGCGGATGCATTAACTGCAAGTTTCTACTACTAGGTAATGCATTCAAACACCCTTATCTTGATTTGACTTTCTCCATTAAGTACAGACTGAACTGCGACAGTAAATACGTGGTGTATGTGAACATATGCCTGTGCCCCAAAATCTATGTTGGAAAAACAACTTGCATGTTCAAGGAAAGAATGGCGCTTCATCGTTCATCGATTAAGAAGGCTTTTTCTCTCTGTGTGATTCAAAGACTCCGCCTGTTGCCAGGCACTTTATCGAAATGCAACATACTTACAACAACATACAGACCTACACTGTATGCCTGTGGCTCATATCCCACCGCTCAGAAGAGGGGGGATGGGGAGACCCTGTTACTACAACCTGAAGTCAGATTTACTCATTTGTTCAGAGCTCTTTCCCCCAATGGATTAAATGAGGAATTCAATTTGTCCTGCTGTTTATAATGTGCTGTGTTTTGAATTTTCCGTCTGTACTCGTTTATTTTCATTTTTATTTGTATTTTTGTTCAGGTTTGGCCTTACATGTTTTATTTGTGTCATCCAGATGCCCTACATGCTCCCTTTCCAGTCGTTACCACTAGCCAGGATAGGGGACCAGCACACCAGTTTTGTCACTGTTACTCTTGATGCTGGTTGCCGTGGTGATCAGCACCCAGCCCCGTTTACTGAGAGGCACTGTTTGAATTGGACTTGGTGGTACATGATAAGAAGTGGGAGGATTATCTGTTCAGGTGGCAACTTTTGCTGTTTACTTCATTCTATTTGACACATGTTTTTCATTTAACTATTTGATTTTTTTTGCATTTCTTTGAATTATAGGACATTTACTGCAGTACTCATTGAGCTTTTTACACTGTCATTAACAGTGTAACAGGGTGTTACATTAAACTTTTTTCTAGCATTATAAATTTGGATGTTGCTGGTATTATGTTGGTCAACAACATTTTTTGTTTACATTGTCAAGACCATGCACTCCGTTAATATTGAGTTCATATTTTCGTATCTTTAGTGTGTGCTGATACACCACTGTGTGGTTTTTGCCAATATCTATATCTATATACAGTATATTGGGAAATAAAGCAAGATATAGAAAGTTGTGTGTTTGCCACATATTTATATTACAGTTTCTGTAAAAATGATTTCTTAAATGTGTATGATGAGTTTTTTTTGCTTTTCCTACACTACTATCTGTCCTCTTGATCCAGTACCTTCACAAGTCAGTCGATGTCTATCTTCAGTACTTATTCCATCCTTAACTACAGCCTGTAATCTCTCTTTCTACTGGTGTCTTCCCATCTTTATTCAAGCACTGATTACTCCAATTCTGAAAAAACAAAACTCTGACCCTGACTCTCCCTCACACTATCGGCCTATTTCCCAGCTTCCATGCTCCTCAA
>WWET01001946.1:18567-56152 GCA_011038615.1 Limnodynastes dumerilii | reverse complement strand
ACCTACCTGATGACACACACACACACACACTAGCTGATGTCACACACACAACCTAATGTCTCACACATGCACACTCAATACCTAATCTAACACACACAAACACACACACACACTAGCTGATGTCACACACACTGGCTGATGTCACACATACAACCTAATGTCTCACAAATGCACACACAATACCTGATGACACACACACACACACACACATATGCACCCCCCCTTCCTGTACCTGATATACTGTACAGCAGTAGCAGGAAGTCAGTTCAACAGGAAGTGTAACGGTGAAAGCTCTGGCTCCACCCCCTAGCTGGAGACTGGCCACATGGTCACATCACAGGGTCTTGCTGCAGCTTAGATTTCCATTCCATCTTGGCTGCAGCGCAGACCTAGCGTCTCTAGCAGCCATTCAGTGCGACACAGCCTCTGCGCTGCAGCTGAGCAGTCACTACTAGCTGGGGAGCATTACACCACCAGGGAGGCGGCCCTAAAACACAAAATGTCACTGCGGCCCAGGGTGGGGGAGGGGCACATGCCACCCTTCCCCCCGGCCCAAATGTAATATTTGAAACTAAAGTGATGTAATTACTTTTGGCAAAGGGTTCATCTACAAAAATGACCTTTTTAAAATTCACCAGTACTTTTATGTTATGACGGTTAATGGTTCTAAGCAAAAGGTGAGTTTATGGTGCTGTGTTTGGCAGACATTTCAAAGCAGACTCTTTTAAATAGACCCTTTTTTATGTTCACCCTTTTCAACAATTTATTTCGTATAAAAGTTTCTAGACTGAAGCCAACCTATAATATTACATATGTGCTAAAAAATGGTTTGGATACCTGTTCTTCTGAAAGTTCGTAAAGCAATTATACATCAGCATACCTCTATAGTAGCATTTATTAGAAAAATAAACAGCTCGAATAAGCTTGATGCCTCAAAGGCCTCCTCCTGTTAGATTTTATGGCAAGTTGCAGGTCATAACTTTTTATTGACCTTATATAAAGAATTATTGAACTAGCCTGAGAGTTACACAGCCTTCAAATATTTGTCAGCAGGGCTCATAAATATTCAGAAATGTATAAGTCTACAAAGATGCTTGGAATTTTTTTTTTCTTCAAATTTTCAGATTTATTTCTTTTTGGGAAAAATGATTCCAAAAAGTATTGAATTTATAGAATTACATCATTGTATGAAATATCCTCGCTGTTGGAACCAGCTTTTGTGTATAGTCACAGTGGCTAATACTTCTTTATATTGTGATTCCTATTTATTTATTTTACATACCGGAAAGAACGTTCCTATTTCGATAGGGTCATTTTCTCCCAGCCAGTTTCCATCAGGCACAGCAATCGATCCACAGAGCACTGAACACGGTGCTCCGAAAGGAAAGCCTGAGAACTACTCCAACCCTTCCCCTAATTCTAACCCTAACCCTTCCCTTCCATTACCCTAACCCTAACTTTCCCTTTCCCGCAGCATGACCCTAACTCTTCGTTCCACGCAGCCTGACCCTTACCCTCCCACAGCTTGACCCTAACCCTCCCTCCCCTGCAGCCTGACCCTAACCCTCCATCTCTCGCAACCTGACCGTTATCCTCCCTTCCCTGCAGCCTGACCCTAACCCTCCATCTCTCGCAACCTGACCGTTATCCTCCCTTCCCTGCAGCCTGACCCTAACCCTCCATCTCCCACAGCCTGACCCTAACCCTCCCTCCCCTGCAGCCTGACCCTAACCCTCCTTTCCCCACAGCCTGTCCCTAAACCTGGAGAGGTTACTCACCTTTCCCATGGTGCGGGTCCCGCGGTAGCAGCGTATCTAAAAATGAATGGGTGAGTATGCCAATCGGCATACTCACCCATTTTGAAAATTATTTCTAAAATGGAGGGGCATCCGAAATGGAACTTTCGGATGCCCCTATTTCGGAAATGCCTTATTCTATGTGGGGACTGCAACTGTACAGGGGTATGCCATACCGTCACTTCTCCCACTGATTTAATTGAAAGCTATAACTCCATTCACTTCTATTATTTCTATATTTTCATACCGCCACTTCTAAATGTCCCATACCGCCACTTCTAAATTTCCACTTCAGCCACTGCTTTGAATGAATTATAGATGGACTGATATCATTAAATAAACCTGACTTCCTTTGTGCAGGTCCTATCCTGATTACAGTAAAACTGAAGCCTACAATATTTTGAGTATAGATATACACCAAGGAGTCCATTTAGATCAGGGTTAACGGCTCCCTTCGGAAGATCTAGGAGGGAAGAAATGGATGATGTTATGAGGGTGTGGCTTATTGCAATTTGTGTCATTAAGCCTCCACTCCATCACTCGTTCGTAATTCTGTCTTGGAAAATAAATTCAAGATACATTACATTAACGATTGAGGGGAGCTTTCTTTTTAAGCCATTTCAATGAGAATGAGTTTTGATCTTTGTAAAACTATTTCCAAAATCTTGATTCTGAAGTTATTCCTTGTTTGACTTTCAAGTCTTGCATTAACATCACCAATATCACGGTGGAAGATCAAATAGCTTTTTGTACTAGGCCAACATATTTTCTGCAAAAATGTCTTAAAAGTTGGCACTAGTATTATTTATTATTTAGCCAGGGCCTAAGTCTGTTCTAAAAGAACTCCTTTACTAACTCAAGTGTCACAGCCCTAAGTCATAATGCTGTCCTGACAAAATTGTTTCTCTGGGCTAATTATTATTGTATAGTGTATATATGTTATGTAAAGATTTGTCGGCCATCAATAAATGCCATGAGATGATAACTGGATTCATTTTGCTGCATGAATGATCCGACCGCTACTGTGCTGATCTTATTAGGTTGTCACGGGCCGCCAGGCATATAGCCCCGATTATCGGACAGTGTTGGTTACTATGCCTGTCAGTGGTTACTGCAGAGCTATATTATTCTCTAAGGAACATCCCATGGTGGCCAGTTTAATTGACAATGGGCTCGATTTACTATCATTAGCGCATTGAGTGCTAATGATAGCAACCAGGCTCGTTGCGGCCCGGATGTAACATACTTACCCTTCCTGCGAGGTCCCACGATGGTCAGCGAGCCTTTCGCTGACATCGTTCAGCTGTGGAGTCCCGGCACATGCGCATTAGCTGCCTTTTGGGACTGTAAAATTTCCAAAAGGAAAGATCACTGCGCATGTGCTGGGATCAGAGACAGACGCATGCCCGGTCAGGTAAGTTTTCGTTCTCTTTTTTGTGTTTTTTTTTTATAAAATATGTTTATTAGATAAAAATTTATTAAAACTAGTTAATATATTTTTTTACTTAGATTTGAATGTTTTTTTTACTTAACTTTATTCCAGCGGTCTCCCGAAATGTACCCCCCTCTTCCTACCCCCAATAACAGCTATTAGGGGTAGGAAAAGGGGGGTATTTTGGGAGACCGCTGGAATATTTACCCTAACACCATCTTCAGATGGCGTTATTTAACGTGTCGGCGCGGATTGTTAAATACCGGCCCGCATTTATTAGAGCGGGCCGGCGATCCAGAGTGTTTAATGCGATCGTTGCCATGGTTTCCATGGCGATGATCGCATTGTTAATAGCTAACTCTTCATTTTCATATGATAAAGCCCATTTTCACAGGAAAAACGGCTTTATCATATCAAAACGATGTTTGTAAATAGAGCCCTTAGCCTTAGTCATGAGCCTGAAAGTTTCCAGCTTTCATACTTACTCTGCTTGATGGTTGCTCTACAGCCATATTGGAATAATTCAATGGAAGGAGTTGTCTCCACTTTGACAGTCTTCAAGGCGCAAGTAATTATTGATGCCTTAAACAATAATATTGTTGTACATATTTTGAAAGCAACCCTGACCCTGGATATTCTGGTAAGATACAACCAAGTTAACTGCAAAAAAATCTTACAGGATGTACATTTCTGGTTAATTACCATCACTTTTACTTACTGCCATTTGTGAACCAATTACGTTTTTATTATAATATTGTATAAGGTTGGTAAACACAGCTTTAACCAAATATAAACACAAATGTGATTTAGTTTTATATTAAATTTTTTTTATTTAAAACTTTGCTTTTCACTTGCATTTTGCTGATTTCAAGACATCACTAAAAATGTATTCAAATTTGGCAAGAGCTGCTTTTTCAATAAGTTTTTAGCCTTTTTATATTCACTGTATTTAAACAATTTTTATTGAGATTTCCTCCTAACTGAAGGTACCTAGAACCCCATGCCAGCAAATTAATCTTTTAAATTGGTCTGTTCAATCCTATGTGAGCTAATTACTGTTTAGTAGTTGCTGTTAATTAATGCATATTCAGGGCCCAATTCAATTAGCCACGATGACGGGAAAAAAGTACATGCTACGCTTTTTTCTGTCATATACGGTATGAAAAATGGGCAAATTTTTATGCGCCACTCAATGAGGGACACATAAAATTCCCCGGAAAAAAATTTGCGGAAATAGCTTTGCACCTCAAAATACACCGGTGCAAAGCTATTTGAATCGGGCCCTCAGAGCCTCACAAAGTTCACTTGTAAAGATCAGCAAGGGATCCATTTTATTAATTTTTTATTCCTGTCTTTTAACAGTAGCTGGCGACACAACTTAAATTATGCATTTGGGACTTCTTAAATTTAAGGTTAATTTTCTCTTTGTAGAATATTAGTAAAATGAGAATGTGGCCCTAATATTCTATATACATTAAAGATGACCATAGACTGCATCAATTATTGCTCACAGCAGAAAAAATAATCTGATAAACAGGCTGATTTTCTATCAAGGAACGGTCCCGATATTGGTCCACTCATCACTCATGCTTTGGCTAATAGAGACTGAAGAGGAAGGGCTGCTGTGATTGACAGGAAGCCCATGCAGCTGATTGGCTGCAGAGCCCTCCTGTTAATTCCGTCACTGATGATAGATTGCACAGGTTTTAGTTAACTCAGCAGTAGACTGATTGCCAGCCGTCAGATCAGCAGAGATCCGCCCCAGTGTGACGGAAAGTACAATATTAAAGTAATAAAAGCTCTGCATTTCTGACTGTGTTTCCTTGCAGAATGCAGAGCTTTTGTTGCATTATTACTGCTGTACATGATGATAACTATGGAGTCAGAGATGGAGAAACTCTGGCCTGGAGCTGAGCATATCAGGTGTAATTATATGAAAATGCCACACAGTTAGAAAAAAATCATGTCTACACACTACAGCAATTATTGGTCCAATCTCCCACTGAGTTTGGAACACTTTTAAAAAGAGATATTTTATTCTATCTGTACAATAGCCAGTTTTGCTAAGGATCTACGGCTTGAATTATTCAAATGTATTGTTAATATATTACATGAGTATGAAAACTAAAACATCAGCATAATTTATAACAATACATTTTACATGAACAAGCCTTTATGGGACAATTGTGTGGTATTTGACTAAAGTATAGTGTAGGGAGGAAATATTGGTAATACAGAATATCTCTTTCTAAAATCATACACACACAGAAGTTTAGCAGCAGCATTTGTGCCTGCAATAAGTGTCCCATTTATGCTCATCTCACCATGACTAGCTATTTCCTTCAATGAGAACTATTCACAAAATAGCAGTAATTGCTCCCACTTCCCTGCTTTTCACTTGAAATGTCATTAACTAGGTTTTAAAGCCATCACCGTTTAGTGAATATACCCCTTAATACATTTCCTAATAGCAGCCAGAGGTAGCAAAGTAATGCATGCTAGACTTCCTAAGATGTAATAATTACCCAGAGCACTTCAGAAAACTATCTAACTATAGCTAAGGAAAGGATTTCTACATGCAAAATAATTTTCCCGATTAAAGACAGTTCCATTCTCTGCTTACATTGCCACTTTGGTACTACTAATGAAAACTTGGTGCTGCTTAATTATAATACTGTATGTGTAGAATCCGAAAAAACTAGGTTCACTGCTCAGAAAATAGAATGACTAATTGATTAAAAATAGCAATACAATAATGTTAGGTATGATATTTGAAAGAAGTGATATGATAGGAATGTATAGTCCACCTATTTCAATATTTCTTTTAAGGTAAACTGCTATATTATTATTATTAACAGGTTTTATAAAGCACTATCAGATTACGTAGTGCTTAACGGAGAATATTTCACATTCACATCAGTCACTGTCCCATTGAAGCTACATACTAAGGTCCCTAACACACACACACACACTGGGGTTAATTTATTCAACAGCCAATTCACCAGGCTGTTTTTTGGAGTGTAGGAGGAAACCGGAGCACCCGGAGAACCCATGTTGACACAGGGAGAACATACAAACTTCACACAGATAAGGCCTAGTCCAGGACTCTAACTCATAACCTCAGTGCTGGGAGACTCACTGAGCCATGCTATATGATATATGCAGTAAAAGAGAGGTGCAATAATATAGTCATTTTGAGGTGGTTTGTAAACTATATTGCATTTGGGAAGCTGACATTAAAAATGGCAGAGGAACGCAATAGTTACACACTGTTGGCCGGATCCAGAACTAAGAAAGACAGGCGACTTACGCATGCTGAATGCGTAAGTGGCCTGTTCTATTGAGACTGTGCATGTGCAATACCGCGGTTAAGCTTGGAAGTCCTGGAACTGGTTACTGTTTGTCCAGAACTTCTGTATGTGGGGTGTGCCAGACCTCTGTTTATATGCATGGTGGAGTTTAAATCATACAGTAAGGTCTGGGTTTAGCCCTTACAAAGATTGCCACTTACATGTGGACAAGATAAGGTAGGGTTCTGGACATGTAAGTGTTTAGAATTCCATACGTAATTGAGGGAATGTCTTTTCCATTCACATACGGAACGTAGAAGTGGGCAGAACTACAAAACCCCTCTGCATGTCCTAGTTCTGGATCTGGTCCTGCAAACATTCTGTTTTCTACCTCAAAACCAGATCCACACTTACAAAGGTGCTGCCTTCAGGGATCCAATACCGTGATCCCACTGAATGCAGCCTTTCATGTAACCCCATGGGGGGGGGTTCCTTGTGCCGCTGTGAAAATGGCATTGCAATACACACAGCCGGCAGCAAGTGTTGGCTGTGTCTATTGTGAAAAGGTCACCATTAAAAAATTCACTCCGCAGAACCCGATGTTTCTGATGCACTGAGGACCAGACAGGTTGTTGCAGGGAAGGAGTAGGCTGCAGAGAGGGAATGGTTTTGAGAAGGGGAAGGTAAGGGTCAGGCTGCAGGAAGTTACTGTTAGGGTTAGGGTGAGAATTAGCATAAGTATTGGAGTTGGGGAAATAGGGATAGATGCTTACCTGTCTGTGGCGGGGCAAAGGTTTCGGAAATATACACGTGTGTGTGTGTGTGGGGTGGCTTGATTTATTTTTTAGTAGACTTGCAGCTATTTTAGAAAAAAATTTGCTTAACTTTTTTTATTTTAGTTTAAGTAAAAATGAGAGCGTGACAATATGTGATTTGTGCGTGGACTGCGCAAGTAGACGACTAAAATCAATTACTGAACTCAAACACATGTTTATCTGCTTTACTTGCTGAAGTAACATTGTGCAATGTCTATATTTAAAGAGCATGAAATATTTTCCAATTGATTTATACCTAAACAGATGTGAGTAAAAATTGATCTTGTCGCCCCTTATATCTGCTTTGGCCAAAAATTTGATCCTCTCCGACATTCCCTGGAATTAAGGTTCATAACCACAAATTGTGAATATTTGCAGACAATGTAATTCTGCTTTTTTATGGGTCTGGGGCTTTACTGACAGTCTTTCAGAAAATCCTAAATCATTATAGTGAGATTTCTTACTATAGCTTAATACCACCAAAACGGAAGCCTTTCCTATTAACAGTCTGTCCCATAAGGTAGAGAAACTGAGGTCTAGTTTTCGATATTCTGGGAAGACCTCTATACTGTCATATCTAAGAATCAATATTCCGACTCTCCCGGGAATAGCTGATGAAACTCCCGAAATGCAGTCAGTTCTCCTGGTATCCTGGTAGAGCTGGCAAATCTCTTGCAGGGGTCTTGAGGCTGTGGGTCTGGAAAAGTGGAGTTGTTGCCAATTGCAACCAATCGGATTCTAACTGACATTCTCTAGTATGTAATAGGAAAGTGAGAGCTAAAATCTGATTGGTTGCTATGGGCAACATCTCCACTTTTCCAAACCCGCAGCTTGGTAAATCTGGCTCATAGTGTTACTAGGGTTATGAAAACGTCCATTGTTGGTCAAGGGATGGGCTTTGGGACGCCCCGCTCCTGTACCAGCCTATATCTCTTCCCTCCAAAATCTCCCATAGAGAAGCTTTCAAAAGTGGTCAGCCCTGCAATATTCCTTGTTCCATTGCACATCATTAAGGTGAATCTTACCCCTATGTATTTCCAGCTAGTTAAACTTTTGGTCTTGTGGACTGCCTGCGAGGTCTCTTGGATCAGCCAGATAGTGGCTTATAAAATGTCACTGCTACACAAGCTTATATACCTGTTACACACTATTCCTTTTATTTTCCCAAACTAGCTTTGAATAAACAGGTAATGTTCTCACACATATAGCAGAGGAGACCACAGAAGTTAGCATTTAGTAATATGATGCTGTTCAAAAAGAACGAAGTGCTGGGGTTAACATATTTGGCATATGAGGAAGCGGCTGTTTTGGCGCAGTTAAGAGATTGGTACCTCCTTCCTGGCAGAAAGCTCATTATGATCTCTTAGGGTCCTAGGCATTATCTATTAACTTAGATGGGATAGAGTTGCATTGTCTTGAGGTAGTAACTCCTACTACTAATAAGTCATTAGAGCCCTTGGCCCAAATTAACCTTAATCTGAGAGTGTCAGACTCGACCACCATAAGTATGATGTGTTAAACAGTTTGGGCTGGATTCAGACTTAAGAAAGAGCTTGAAATTAAGAGAGGAACGTTACTCCTGGACTAAACCATGTTGATTGCAGGGGAGTCATATTTCATCTGTTGCAAACAGTATTAGAGTTGAGAGGTGATGTTTCCTATCCCAAGTCTAAATAACAGTGTGATAGTAAAGCTGGTCAGTATCTGTGTACAGTAAGCAATTCAAAGATATATCCCTGCATGCAAAGTATACAATTAATTTGACTCCCCCCTGAAATCATCATGGTTTTGCCCAGGTGCAACATTCCTCTCTTAATTTCAAACTCCTTCTTAAGTCTGGATCCAGCCCTTTGTATCTTACCCAATCCGGGCTGCCTAAAATATAGCCTGCAACTTCCAATTTTTGTTGGAGTGTGTCCAGATTAGAGACGTCATGCATTGTCCCTTGATCCAGACAAGAAGTATTTGATCTTGCCTCTACAGTTTTAAAATGTCCTATTATCTTAGATCCATCTGTTGCCCTACTTAATAGATTCCCTAATTCAATGATAACGGCTAAGACAACTAAAGCACAGAATTGAAAAGATCCTAGTCAACCATCTCTGGATAATTTTTTTGATTAAATTACAACTTAGTTGTGACATAGGGCCTGATCCAGACCTACGATGTAGCGCTGAGCGTATATTGTGGGACTCCCCCTGACATTCCCCCTGTCCTATCGTATTTACACTCCCTTACGCCTGCTGAAGCCTACCCTAACTTCAGCCGGCGTAAGGGACTGTAAATACGCTGTGACGGCGGCGTTAGTACAATAACGCCGCCCTCCCAGCCTCATTACCCTCCCCAGCCACCCTGCTCTAACCTCAGCGTAGTAACGCTGGGGGACGCCCCCTCCAGCGTCACTACGCTGCTCCTACGGACACCTGATCGTAGATCGTGCGTTGCCGTAGTTATGCCGGGCAACATCTGCCCGGCGCATGCGCAGATTGGCTTTTCAGCTTACGCTTACGCCCGCCGTAGCTAGTACGGTGGGCGTAGGTCTGGATCAGGCCCATAGAAACCAAAGGTGTTCCCTATTTGCCCCCAGCTTCACCCCCTCTTTTCCATTGACTTCCCTGGTACAGACCGCATGCTGAGGCCTCAACCTTGTGCTCTATAGTCTCAATTTGTATTAAATGAAAAACCTGAATCAGAAATTTGGTCTGTTTGAATGCTCTAGTTGAGTATTTCCCAAATTTGAGGGTTAACTCAGTCAATATTTTTCCTTTGTGCCTATGTTGGTTTACACTATTACCCTTTCCACACTTTTCCTTGTGATACCAATATAGGTTCTTTTATTTATTGTTAGTAACAAATGTTGCCATGTTGTTGTAACCATTATCATTATTAAAACATTATCTCAGCATACATGTGAAATAATAGCTGTTAATGCAAGGAGTGTTTGAAGTATGTATTTTATACCCATACTGTTTCTTTTTCAGTGATCACTATACCAAATGCATGAGAAGCTGTGCTGCTTTTGTAGTGTATTTTCTATTGCACTTCTATTGCTAACAAAGGTATAATTTCTCTTTTGCTTCTAGAAGAGTTTCCTGGGCTGCAGTACGTTTAGAGTGAAGGATCTGGTCAAAGCAAAGGAGCAAACCTTGTCTCTCAATCTCAAGTAGGTCTTGTCTTTCAAAACCTGTAGGAATAAAAACTGCTGGATGTGAAAATACATATGGCAGTGTGTTTGTTTTGTTTTGTTTTACTTCTTTTTCTTGTTGTTGTTGTTGTTGTTATTGTTATTATTATTATTATTATTATTATATTTAAAGGCTAACATAAAGAACATGCCTTTATTCTCCCTAAAATTTCTAACAAAGTCATAGGGTCCCTGGTACCTGATTTGCAATCATGATTATAATGGATCACTAATTGTAATATAATTGAGATTATATATCTGTTACCCCAATGGAATATTTTATGTTTAAATTGTTATATGATATACAGGGCCGGTGCTAGGGTGTTCGGCGCCTCCCTGCAAACTTTAAATTTGCACCTACCTGTTTAACAATTTGTCATCAGAGTTTCTAGAGTATAGTATCTATGTAAGCACCATAAAAAACTATTTTGTAAACACAATAAAAGAAAGTAAATCATAGCTGCTACTATACAATACAGGCAGTATTCTAGTCTCCACTATACAAATCCCATTTCATCCTAAACACTGCAACACAAAACAGACCATATATCTTAGGGACACATACCTTACCGACATTATCCTAGTGACTGCTATACCATACAGGCCCCCTTACAATAGACTGCATCCTTCCGACCACTGTACAATAAATTCAACATTCTTGTAACCTGAATGGAGTTAAAAAAAAACAATCACAAAACAGAAAACACTTGTAACAATAATACAATAGAAGCACAGCCTTTTAAGCACTAAATTATCCAGTTTATGTGTGTAGTCCATATATTCATCCAATCTCTCCCCCTTGCATGTACTTCCCCTTATGTGTCTCCAGTCTCCCAATATTCCCATCATGTCTCTGCTGCCCCTCACTATCTCTATCATGTCTTTACAGTCCCTCAGTATCCGCATAATGTCTCTGCAGCCCCCCAATTTCCCCATCATGTCTCTGCAACCCTCATTAACCCCATCATGTCTCTGTAGCCCTCAGTATGCAGCCCTACAATTTGCCCATCATGTCTCTGCAGCCCTACAATTTCCCCATCATGTCTCTGCAGCCTCTCAAATTCCCCATCATGTCTCTGAAGCCTCTCAATTACCCCATCATGTCTCTGCAGCCCTACAATTTCCCCATCATGGCTCTGCAGCTGCTCAATATCCCTATTATGTCTCTGCAGCTCCCCTCCCAATATCCCCATCATGTCTCTGAAGCCCTCCCAATATCTCCATCACACATCCCTCACTCTGAATGTATTATAAGATGTGATTTGGTAAATCGTTTATCTAGAAATAAAGCACTTACTTAACTGTTAACAGTCTGCAGTAAAATATCTTTATTTTGAATTTAAATTCATTAATACAAAATGCCTGGTTTGGTAGTGGTTGTTATGCTGATATAGGCTGCGGATATTTGAAATGTTGGCACACATTCAGGAGTATGGCAGCCATCCTGTGTTATTAAAATGATATTCATAAACTTCATATTGATTGTTCTTGTCATTTTTGACAGATATGGGTATTATAACAATGAATGGTATATTTTGTGATGATGTAAAACAAAAATGGGATGTTTCCCACACCAACCATTGTATTATATTGAGAAACTTCAGCATGTTTAAGATTGCTTGAATGTGAATAAAATAGAAATTTTACTTGTGCAATTAAATGAGAAAATAAATTACAGAATGCTCTTTCATTTGTTCAAATTTTGTAATTGAACGTTATCTGTAGGTGAAATTTATATTCTATATTTTTTTTAATCATATTTGTGTTTGACCACAATGTCTTTTGTCTGAACTTCAATTTTAGGTAACGATCTGTAAAAATCATCTTGTTCAATTAGACATGTGTGTATGTAAAGATATATAAAATAAAAATCAAAAGCAGGTTTTGTAAGGCATTGTATGTGTATGTAACTCAGTCTGCAGTTCTCTTTCTAAATCAATATCAGTATGAATATATTTTGCTGAAAACCATCTCACTTTATTACAACTTATTGAGAGCAATAGAAACTTTGTATATCTTTGTACAGTGCATTATTGTTTTATTGAAGGAGATGGGTTTTTTTTTAATCTGAAGCAATGTTATTCTAGAACACAATATTTAACAAAAAAATGAAAAGAAAATGAAAGGAGTGTAGAGTAATGGTGTAGCTGACAAGTATTCTCCGAGTTACAACAAACACGTCAAGTGCCCCTTATACAAAAGGGGATTAGGGTATTCTATCAACCAAGGCCCATATCCAGAATGTAGATTTTGAATCAAATGGATTTTCAAGCAATAGATCAGGGTTTATCCGCAATCACTGTGATGCAGTAGCCACACATAGATATGTTCACAGTACAAACACCCACACAAGTCCTACCTTAAAATGTGTATTGCCAATCACAGAAGTGTGCACTATACCAGTATACCGTATTATGAGCAAACACCTACACTGTCCATTAGCTATCTTACACACACTGCCCAGCCCACTGTCTGGGTCATTGCTTTTAAATATGGATGAATCGGATTGTGTTCCACTTGGGTAGAGCAAATTCACATATGCGCAAAGTACAACAAAGCAGCCACAGTTCAATTGAAATCAAATAAACAAATAAATGAATTATCTATTCCAGCACCCAACAAATACTAATCCCCGAAAACCACTCATATATTAACCCCAAACATTTTATAATCTCTTCCTTCTCCTAAAGACTTTTTTTTTGGTAGAGGCAGACTCTTCAGTCTGGCTCTCTGACTTCCTGTCACATGGAGCATGTGATCCTTCTTGTGTTTAAGGGCTCCAAACTTATAGAGTAAAGCAAGGGAAGAACAGATCCAGACAGTCTATGGACTCATACATATTATTTGTTGAATTTCATACCCCCTTAAGAACCCTTCCTAAATGGATGGCTGGCTATATCATATCTACCCTATCCCTAACCCAAAACTAATATTTTATTCCTCCTTTGCTTTCCTATTTTCATCCCATCCTGATTATGCTTGTAGATACTTCATTTACATCTTCATCTTGATCTAAATCATGGAATTGACAATTAGTGTTAATTGAGCTAAAGGTTGTTATACGGAATAACATGTTCATTTAAAACATTTTTGCACTTAAAATTGAACACATCCTACTTTTTCCCCCAATAGATTTGGCTTGTCTACAGGTATGGAAACACACTACTATACAGCGTTTAGTTATGAACAGTTGTTTTCACATTCATGTTAAAAAAAAATTTTTAAGTTTTTGGGCGCGTTATTTTTTTGTTTTTGTAATTGGTGTCATTTTCCCCAATGAGTGTTAAGGTTTAATGCTTGTTTTGACCCAGAACAAAAGTTAAACCAAAATGGCAATTATTCACTTCAAGTATTTAGTTGTGATGTGCAGGAAAATGTGCCTGGTTCTTTGATATGATCCCCTATGGTAAGATAGCAGTAAAGTTGAAGAAGTGCTTTCAAGATTCCAGTAGCAGGAATAAAACTCATTGCGGCACACATCTCTGGCTTATTAAATCAGCCGTATCCTTTTTTGTTCGGTTTGATTGAAAACTGTTTGAAAGAAACTTTTGAAGGGCTGCAGTCAGGAAACGATTTCTCAGCTTCCTTTTTATCCAATATTGTTCATTCTAATTTGCCGACTCAATTTTCTATCAATTTAAAAGTTAAATCATTGTCAGTTCTTTACTCTAATTAGTAAAATATGTTCCAAATCTGTGTTTCTTTTATTTGTGAATTTTTCGGTTGAGTTAATTTGTCGTTTGAAATAGATGTCAGATCTGGATAAAGAATTTCTTCTGTAAAATAGAACATCACAGGCTTGCAGTGAATAAAACACGATTCTGTCTCCTGTTCAACCAAAGCAGTGCCAATTAGTGTAACTTATATGGTGTTATATCAAGGTTTGCATTCTCTATCTATCTTGTTAAGATCTCCAAGTGAAGGGACTCACTACAACATTTTTAGAAAGTATAAAAAGAAATAGAAAACGAAAACAAAAAAACTGTAAGAATGATGAACAAATCAGCCATTAAATAATACATTGCTTTTATATAATTTTATATTATTTTCTATAATTATATATAAGAGAAATCTTACATTTGGAAAAGTTTATAATGCCTATCTGTTGTCCATATTGTAGATAGACCCACTAGGTTGACAATCCTGAATCATAATATAACTCTCATGCAAGAGGCTGCAATATTTGTTAAATAATTATACACCACTATTTAATAACCATGTTAGCTGTTATGTTAATTTATGTGAACTGAACTTACTTTACCCATATAGCAAGTATGCTGATGTTTTACAATACTCTTTTCATCTCTTTTTATTTGTGATTTATTAGCAAAACTTGTTTATAGAACCCCCTTCCTCTCTGTCCCATTATCCCATAAACATGTGTATTAAGTGGCTGTTTTGTCTAAATATTATCTTGGCCCTGTAGAAATAGCTATCCTGGTTATCTCTATAGGGCTAGGGTTTTACCTTACTGCTATAACCTGAACTTTATATTGTTTGAAAACTTTTGCTATATATTATTAAAATTGTCACACATACAGTAACTAAACATGCACCCTTGCATGTACAACATAGTCAAACATTGTTGTGGTCCAAGTACATTTATTTTATTTTTTTTATTTGTTTTCAATCACAAATTTACAATGTGTCAAACAAGTGTATGGCATAAAATTGTAACATTGACTATAAGGTAGTAATAGAAATGTACAATTTGAAGTTTGCAAAATAAAATGAAGTAAAATTAAATGAAATTAGTGGCTGGTGGCTTATCATATATTTGCAAATGTATGTAACGAATTCTCTGACTTTTATTTTAAAGATAAAATATTATGATTCATTGCTGGTTAGTTGCAAGAGTGCTGGGGTCTCTTTAATCTGTGTAAATTCCCCATACCTTGAAGCACCTGCCCTATATTAACTTATAAATTGATATGAGCAACCTCCACTTTGTGTGTGTGTGTGTATGTATGTATATCTGGGTTGCAATGTGTGTATGTGTTTGTATGGAGTGTACTGTGCATGTGAGTGTATGTGTTTATGCAGTGCTTTGTGTGTGTGTGTGTGTATATCTGGGTTGCACTGTGTGTGTATGTGTATGTGTATGTATGGAGTGTACTGTGCATGTAAGTGTATGTGTTTATGCAGTGCTTTGTGTGTGTGTGAGTGTATATCTGGGTTGCACTGTGTGTGTATGTGTATGTGTATGTATGGAGTGTACTGTGCATGTAAGTGTATGTGTTTATGCAGTGCTTTGTGTGTGTGTGAGTGTATATCTGGGTTGCACTGTGTGTGTATGTGTATGTGTATGTATGGAGTGTACTGTGCATGTAAGTGTATGTGTTTATGCAGTGCTTTGTGTGTGTGTGAGTGTATATCTGGGTTGCACTGTGTGTGTATGTGTATGTGTATGTATGGAGTGTACTGTGCATGTAAGTGTATGTGTTTATGCAGTGCTTTGTGTGTGTGTGAGTGTATATCTGGGTTGCACTGTGTGTGTATGTGTATGTGTATGTATGGAGTGTACTGTGCATGTAAGTGTATGTGTTTATGCAGTGCTTTGTGTGTGTGTGAGTGTATATCTGGGTTGCACTGTGTGTGTATGTGTATGTGTATGTATGGAGTGTACTGTGCATGTAAGTGTATGTGTTTATGCAGTGCTTTGTGTGTGTGTGAGTGTATATCTGGGTTGCACTGTGTGTGTATGTGTATGTGTATGTATGGAGTGTACTGTGCATGTAAGTGTATGTGTTTATGCAGTGCTTTGTGTGTGTGTGAGTGTATATCTGGGTTGCACTGTGTGTGTATGTGTATGTGTATGTATGGAGTGTACTGTGCATGTAAGTGTATGTGTTTATGCAGTGCTTTGTGTGTGTGTGAGTGTATATCTGGGTTGCACTGTGTGTGTATGTGTATGTGTATGTATGGAGTGTACTGTGCATGTAAGTGTATGTGTTTATGCAGTGCTTTGTGTGTGTGTGAGTGTATATCTGGGTTGCACTGTGTGTGTATGTGTATGTGTATGTATGGAGTGTACTGTGCATGTAAGTGTATGTGTTTATGCAGTGCTTTGTGTGTGTGTGAGTGTATATCTGGGTTGCACTGTGTGTGTATGTGTATGTGTATGTATGGAGTGTACTGTGCATGTAAGTGTATGTGTTTATGCAGTGCTTTGTGTGTGTGTGAGTGTATATCTGGGTTGCACTGTGTGTGTATGTGTATGTGTATGTATGGAGTGTACTGTGCATGTAAGTGTATGTGTTTATGCAGTGCTTTGTGTGTGTGTGAGTGTATATCTGGGTTGCACTGTGTGTGTATGTGTATGTGTATGTATGGAGTGTACTGTGCATGTAAGTGTATGTGTTTATGCAGTGCTTTGTGTGTGTGTGAGTGTATATCTGGGTTGCACTGTGTGTGTATGTGTATGTGTATGTATGGAGTGTACTGTGCATGTAAGTGTATGTGTTTATGCAGTGCTTTGTGTGTGTGTGAGTGTATATCTGGGTTGCACTGTGTGTGTATGTGTATGTGTATGTATGGAGTGTACTGTGCATGTAAGTGTATGTGTTTATGCAGTGCTTTGTGTGTGTGTGAGTGTATATCTGGGTTGCACTGTGTGTGTATGTGTATGTGTATGTATGGAGTGTACTGTGCATGTAAGTGTATGTGTTTATGCAACGCTGCAAAAATTGTTCAGGATAGTTTGAGGAATTCAAGGTGTTGACTTGGCCTCCAAATTCCCCAGATCTCAAAGCAATCAATAATCTGTAGGATGTACTGGAAAAACAAGTCGGAATTATGGAATCCCTGTCTCACAACTTACAGGACTTTAAGGATTCTGCTATTAATGTTATGGTGCCAGATTCCACCTTAAGAGATCTTGTGGAGAACAAGCTTTAACGGTCAGAGCTGTTTTGGCGACACAAGGGGGACCTGTCCAATATTATGCAGGTGGTTTTTATGTTTTGGCTGTTAGGAGTATAAAAAAAAAAGCTGTTCTTGGTTCTAAAATCTCCAAAGCTACAGTAATATCTTAGAATGGAATGGTGTGCATTACACTATAACAAATAACTGGTTATCTTTTTTTTAATGCACTCTTTATTAGTTAAGTAAGGCATTAAAACTGGAAAGTTTTCAAAAAGTCCATATTACTAATGTCATGTCATTCAAAGGAACAAAAAGTGTTTTTTCCCATCTTCAATAACAAGTACATCTTAACCATGTATCATTTTCATTAGCCATTATCCTAGAAATCATCATGTTCTTAAATCAGAGGAGGTAAGCTCTCATGAGCATAACAAAATTTTCATGTTTCGCAATGAGCCCTCAAAGTGCTTTGATTTTCGGTGTTTAAGGCATATATGCATGCCCTGCAAAGGCAGAAGAGGATGGTGTGACAGTATAGAATTATGAGTACATAACAGATGTCTCATTGGACAGGAAAGATGATTGCTCTGTGTATGCCAATGCCAAGAACATTTTTATGTACTGTAGGAAATATGCATCTGAGCTAATCACAGTCAAACTTACATAATGTTGTAGATAAGTGAGGGCTATTCCCTAGTCTGCAAAATATAAGCAGTGTATTTAAAGGTACTGAGGGAGTAGTAAAATGTAAAAAAAAAAGTATAAATTAAAAAGCCAATATTTGAATTACATAAAATTAATCTATAGAGGTTTCCCCAAAATCAAGTTTTTTTTGTTTTTAATTTGTTTTTAATTTGTCGCACAGGTATAATATAAAATGGGTGTTACTGAAAGTTCACACTACAAGTCACAGAAAAAGGAGAAAAGCATGTAAAGCATGTTTTCACCAAAATAGAACCTTATCAGGAGCACACCAAATACACAACTATCACACTGGCGCCTGGATTTCAATGCAGCAATGGTCAAAGGTACCTTAGTATAGGGTCAATTACAGACCCGGAAAGGACGAATCACTACCGTGAGGTTGTTAGGTATGTGGATATTGTGAGTGTTTTTGTCTTAGATAGATAGTTGCTGCTATTTCACTCATGACCACAGTAATATTGTGCCTTGAGCTGTGCTGTGTATCTTGTCGGGACATTGCTGTGTATGAAAAACAGATTTATTTCATTTTGTAGCTGTTTATTAGCTAAGTATCTGAATTTATATCACTTATTGTTCCTTTGATCTCATAGTGACTTTGGGGCTGATCCTGAACAACGCCCACCGCCGTAGTTATGGCGGGCGTATGCGTAAGATCAGCTGTCTAGCCGATCTGCGCATGCACCGGGCAGATGTTACCTGGTGTAGTTAGGGAAATTCTGTAGGCAGGATTGGGCGTCCCTAACTGTTGCGTAATTACGGTTGAAGGGGCGTTCCTCACCTTAACTTTTTACAGTTAGGGAAGCGGGGTGAGGTAGGGAAATGAGGCAGGGAGGGCAGGGTTTGTAAGTTACGCTCCGTCCGGGCATAATTACACTCTATTACGCCGGCTAAAGTTAGGGTAGCCTTCAGCCGGTGTAACAGAGTGTAATTATGCCAGGACCGGGGGAGTGGCAGGGGGGAGTGCATAGTTGTTACGCTGTGCGTTAGTAAGCACAGCGCAATATCGTAGTTCTGGATCAGGCCCTTTGTCTGTAAATTTTGAATCAATGTACCATATTGCTGCCTGAACTTCTCTATACAAATGCTACATAAGTATTCAGGTTACCTGGTGATTTAATAACATAGATATTTCGCTTGCAACAATTACTTTTTGTGATTATCCACATTTTGTATTTTAAAATTTGTTACCAATAAATGTAGAATTTTTATGTAAAGTGTTGGGTATTTGGTGTGCACCTGATAAGGTGCTATTTTGCTGAAAACATGCTTTACATGTTTTTCCCCTTTTTTCTGTGACCTGTAGTGTGAACTTTCAGTAGCACTCATTTTATATTGTCTTTATATAGCCTGTGCGACCTTAACTTTTATTTTAGAGTTAATTGAAAACAAAAAAAAACTTGATTTTAGAGAACCACCATAGATTCATTTTATGTAATTCAAATATTTGCTTTTTAATTTATACTTTTTTTTTAAACATTTTACTACTCCCTCAGTTCCTTTTAAATACACTGCTTACATCTTGCAGACTTGGGAATAGCCCTCGCTTATATACACCATTATGTAAGTTTGACTGTGATTAGCTCAGTTTTCATACTTCCTACATAAAAATGTTCTTGGCATTGTCATCAGCAATAAGCAATCAGCCGCTATTTATTATCAACCCATAGTTATTTTAATAGAAGCCTTACTGAAATACAAATGCTTTCATAATATAGCAATATTAGATGGAGCTTTCACATTATAAATCACTATAATAATAAGAAACAGACCTGTATAAAGACAGGCATGTCATATTATATAGAAATTTTATGGCGAAGGAGTCATATTTAACATTGTATATTACAGAAAACAATGCATCAGAAGATAATGCAATAAATCTGTTGTGTTATTGTAGAAACTGATATTGGTTTGAAAAATTATTGCACTTTACTGTAGTTTCTATAGGACATTTCACTTTATGTATTAGGCATATAAGCCCTGATTTAGCATCAACATCTTAGGTGTGTATTATTCCGTACAGAGCCACTGCGCATGTGTAGTCATATAGACTACCCAATTTGCATAGGGGCTTCCGTACGGATATTAACTACGTGTGGTCTTTAAAGACTGCACATCGTTTTTACTGTAAGAGAAGGCATTCCGGGGGCTAGTTCCGTAAAGTAGCTTTTATGCCATCTTTCATTGTCTCTTATAATATACTTAATCATTGAGGAATTTTAGTTTATTGCAGGAAAAGCTTTTTAATTATAAATGTTAGGGCTTTAGCATCCAAGAGATGAGAAAGCTGCATACAAGTACATGATTTTCTAAAATGGATTCAACTGTTAATTCAAGCTTCCTGTTATTGCTTTAAAAGGAAATGTTTATTAATGGATTTCTATTTGATTCTACTATTCATAACAGCCAAGCACTAAGTGGTAATAGCGTACATGAATCACTATTAGCATAATAATCTCCATAGTATGGACAGTGAAACTAAATTAAATGTTATTTGGTCATAAATCTGCCACTATATGCTTTTTTTTTTTCATTTAAAGAATGAGCTAGGTGGGGAAAACATTTTGGCAGTAATGATTTATTTCTATCTATCTTGTACTGCTACTTTAACTAATCATCAAATCCAGAATTTTCTTTATTTTAAAGTCTTTTTCTATGTTGTTTTATATAACATGACTTTAAAGCTTTAAGAGGTTGTTGCTACTGCAAATAGTTTTAAAGGGCCAGATCCAGAGCTACGCTTTTACTACGCTGCGTACTTTCGCTGGCGTACCCCCTCGGCCCATCCCTCTCATGTACATATTTTGTCCGCCTTACGCTTTTCAAACCCTACCTTAACTTTACACGGCGTAACCGCTATCGTACATATATCCCTCAAGTAGCTACGCTGCTAAGCACGCCCATACTGTACGATTTAAATGCCTCACCCCACCTTTGAAGCGTAAATACTAGTGGCGTATGGCTGGCACGTCCTTTCATAAGTTGACACGTTACTGATACATGACTGCCCCTTACGCTATGACTTATGTGGCGTAACATCTTCCGCAGGCATGTGCCGTAAGTACTAATGTATGAATTTACTCTAGTGACTAGCGTATCTTCACTCGTGGACCTTGTTCTGGATCTACCCCATTGTAACAGAACTACTGGATTTAGGAGGCAGGAGCTGGGTAAAAGAGTTCTGTTATGCAGCCCTGTTCCAGGTCTTTGGGCTAGTCCATCTGGGAACAGGTTAATTAGGAGAACACCTCTGTGTGCTGCATATAGGGATTGTAAGGGATTCAACAGGTAGTGAGGCAAGTGGCCTCTGGATAGATCACACCATCCAGACACAGGCAGGGAGGCTGTGAGCTGCACACAGCTGAACTGTGTATTTTGTGTATTTGTGAGCTGGACACAAGCTCCAGGCACCATAGAGAGGGATTTCTCTGTTGTAGTAATTAGTGACCAGACAGGCCTAAGATTTATTTTTATGAGCTTGTTTTATGTGCTGCTAAATTAGTGTGTCAATAAACCACACATCCTGATTTGCACTATATCAGCATTGATGTCTCATGATTTCTGCTGCTAAAGAAGTGACTGTGCCTGTGGATTGCCTAGAAAATGGAAACCTAAACCCCCGATCTTGCGACTGAGTGGTAGATTACATACTTTAAAGGTATGTTAGCAGGTGTAATCATGGCAGGATTAACAATGGGGTGGATGGAACTTCAGCCTCAGGCCTACATCTGGAAATAGGACCATCAAGTAATCCAATTTATATGACCGGTCGTCAAGACAGCTGCATGGCTTCCAGTTGCTGCACTCTACCTGTGTTGTCCCATGCATCTCAGTCGTTGCTCTCATACTGAGCAGATCTGTGGTAAATATATGTAAAATGGCTAGTTTTGGAGCCATTGTAGATGCTCTGTCGCTGTAGCTTCTCCTTTCAGCCATTGTGGAGCACAGATTCGCTTCATGAGCTTTCAGGAAGCTAAGTGATAGTAAGCATATGCCCCCTGTGCCATACTGGTTACACTAACGCATGGCTGGTCATGTTTACTTCAATGGGCCCTTTCAGCTCCAGACCCATGCGGCCCTTAATCCGGCCCTGGATGTAATGCAGATCAGCAAATCGATGAAACCAGAAACAATAGGATTTTTGGGGAGGGACGTTTGTTAATGAATCGGAGGACATTAAGAATTTGATTAAATTTGGTATTGATAGAAAAGTCTGGGGGCTAGATTTACTAAACTGCTGAAAAAGAAAAGTGGAGATGTGGCCAATAGCAACCAATCAGATTCTAGCTATCACTTTCCTATTACATACTAATATGTAGTATGTCAGCTAAAATCTGATAGGTTGCTATGGGCAACTTCTCCATTTTTATGCAGTTTAGTAAATCTAGTCCTGGAAATTGGACTAGATAATAATTTGGAGAGAGAGAAGGTGAGAGAGGTGAGATTAAAGATGCAAAAATAGAAAATTGGGTGAGAACTAAGCCTGTCATTTCTCTACAGATGTGAAAAGTGGGTAAAATAGCGAGGGATTTAGAATTGGAAATAGGAAACATGGGAGTAAAGAATGTTTTATTAAGAACACTGGTATCAGACTGTAGGTAAGGGAGAGTTTGAAGGAGGTTAGGAGAAGATAGGTTCAAGTTAGAAGGTGGTGTTGTAGATGGTCCATGATTCTATCATCAGATACAAGTTACAAGTAGAAGGGCAGGGCAGAAGTGAGTCCAGAGGAGCCTGGTTGGAGACATAATACAAGAGTGTGGCAAAGGGCCAGATTTACAGCACTGGACGTATTGCATATACGTCTGGCGTTTACCATCTTTTCGATACATAGATTGCGTATATGCGGTCTTTCAGATCTCTGGTATACTGGTTAGATTATGAGCATAGTCCAGTTATTTGTATTTTGCTTTGAATCGTTAAAATTTCCATAACATTTTATGGAAATGTACATACATTTGTTAACATGCACAAGTACTGCAAAATAGGGTCAGCGTATAGTGAACTTTGTTTATAAACATGTTTGAGTTCTTCCACTAATGAAATAGTTGAAATGTTGAGGACTTTTTCTTAGAGGAGTACAGAACACTTGTACAACTTGAGCAAAACCCAAGGTCAGTTTGGATACATTATACTTTCTGCTTTGTTCAACTGTCAGTGTGTCAAGATAAAAACCACTGTGTACTTCTGTACAATCCTTTACTCTTTCTTCACCATCACCTTTGATGTCATAGTGCTTTTCATATTTTAGTTCAACTTTCTCATGGTGTCAAGTGTAATAACATTTCAACTGACCAGACTGGAAATCAGTATATCCCAGCCTTGGTTATAAAATGTAAAAAATAAGCCTGTACTTAATAAATGTAGAAAAAAAAATGTAGATTTACAGTTATTGACTTACCACATGTATAATACATGATTTAATTAAAATATAATCAAATATTTTGATTTGATTGATACATTCTTAAATTCAAGTGCATACATGTGCTTTCCCATATTGCAGCCCTATTATTACGGTTATGAATTTTATTAATCATATTAACTCAAAATGTTTAGTGTTTTGTCTATGGATAAAGCTATCTGGCGGAAAGCATATATACAAAATTCTTTACCTAAAGATATCCAGTGTTAAATCCCTTATTGAGAAATGGCAGTATGAATCCATCTATCTGTCTGTCTCATTTATCTATCTAGCACATCTCTCTCACATTCTAAGAATATTGTTTCTTGGAAATACAAGGGATCAAATGCATTTTCCCTAAAATACATATTGAGAAGATCTTTGAATAGTATTTATCCATGAAAGTAAGCCGGTATTACTATAGTCCTAATATGGAACTTCTTGAGCTAATGGGACCTAGAGTTTGAGAACAGCAAATAATAGGTGCAAGTCATCTTAGCTCACACTTACTGCACACAAATGCTGAACACCTTTAATTTAATTAATTCTTAAGCTAGAAAATGCCACCTCAAGTTTCATTGTCTTTGGTCCATTACATCTCCCTGCAGATAACAATTTGCTTAGGTGTGCATTTCCATGTATTTTTGCTGTTACTCTTAAACTCTGAATCCCCTCTGTTGTATCTGTAGTGCTAGCTATTAAAATTCAATGGTAGTGAAAATAATGATGTCAAATAAAATAAATAAATAAATACATAATATACAGTTATTTGTAATCTTTGAGAATCAACATACTTCAATCATTTTATACTGTGTGCAGAAATTTTAATTTTTATTATTTATGCTATTTTCTGCGTTTACATAAAGTATCATCTAGTTATGATAGCGGTGTATTTAAAAAAGGCTGAAATTCCATACTATGATCATTATCAGTGATTGTGACATTCCTAAATACTGGAAAATTCATATTTACAAACCTTCCCTGTCCTTCAAGCTCCAATGTCAGGGTTGCCATCAGAAATGTTGGGAGCCTGGTAATAAAATAGGCAATGTTCCACCTCTGTGTGACTAAGTGGATCATTGCAGCCCCTGCAGACTGAGTCTCAGCAGACTGATGCACAGGGAGAGCTTGTTCTCAAGACATAATCTCTACATATCTGACTGCTGTTTGTAAGGACTCTCCGGGTTTACCTGTTGAGTACCGGAGTAGTCCAGGAGAGAAGAACAGGGTACTCCGGGTTTACCCGTTAAGTACCGGAGTGATCCTCAGGGGAGCCCCGACAGAGTGAGCGAACAAGCTTCCGGGGTCCGGAGTCTTACCGTTCAGGTGGTCTTCACCAGAGCCCCTAGTGGTGGGGATGGGCTGGGCTGCCCCTGAAGGCGTGGTCGTCCCCCGTTGAACTTAAACTCGCTGGAAAGGAAATAAGAGACACCCCAAACTGACAGGTGCCCAAGGCACGGTATGAGCAGAATAGAACCTGGGCTGGGGACACTATTACTGCTGACCGCCCATTGATGGTATCCAGCCCCAAAGGAGTTTTTTTTTGTATTTCTGTCAGGATCAAGAGATGAATCCTGAAGATCCTGACAGCTCAATAGAAGAATTCTGCAACTGCTAGCCATGAGATTGCTGGGTTCAGGTAAGTCCTATCTTTTACAATACCATCACTATCCTGAGATGGTGATTGTATTGGTGAACAAGAGGAGAAGAATTAGCCTCATCTCTGCTTGTGGATTCTTGCATCCACCTTGTCCCCCCAAAAAACAATGGATACAATGGAACTGTTAAAGGCTGAGTTTTGGGGCTTTATTAAATGGCAAAAAGAAGTTGTCTTTTAGAAACCCTAACCCTCCCAAAACCCTAACCATCCTTGTTATGCAGCCTAACCTTAACCTTCCTCTCTCTGGAGCCTAACCCTTCCTGTACTGTAGCCTAATGCTAACCAGAACGGGTACCTTATCGAAATATGACTATTCAACATGGTAACCATTCCAGAATTAAAAGTTTCACTATGAAAAGAGCAATCAGCAATGGTCCGTCTGAAAGCTGTTTAAAACAGGCTTTTTGTACTAGCAGCTGCATCTCCTGATGGTACTGTATTTGAATGTAAATTTGTCTCAGTAAGTGCAATGGTTCTTTAACGCAATATATAGGGCCCCATTTATTAAATGTACAAGAATTAATTTTTTAAATGTTAAGCGCTGTTTTCATGTGAAAATGGCCTTTATCACCAGAATTATTTACTAACCTATGATTGCCATAGACAACTAGTATTTCCATGGTGTTCACTGTCAACACCACCTCTGATCACCAGCCTATTCTTCTTAATGCAGGTTTGCAGATAGTTAGCTTTACAAAGTGTAGGAGTGGAATTTATCACTTCGCTTTAACACTTTGAAGAATACCAACCAACAGATATTAGGGGGAGGAAAAGGGAAGTATATGGTGAGACTGCTAGAATTTTTTTATATTTTTTTTTTTATACATTTTTTTTAATAGGTAAAAACTCAAAATAACAACATGTACACACACATACAAAATATGTACACACACATACACAAATATAATATGTAATTTGCCCACTGGAATCACCATATGAACAATGAATGCAATTGATGATTCCAGTGGACAAAATAAAAATCCCTCTTCCTTCTCTCCTAAGAGTCTGATGGTTTCCTCACTATCTTTGCCCCATAAACTCCAAACTATTTATATGTGTACACGTATCCACAATAAAATAATGTACCACGGACAATAAATTATGCCCAATAGCATCTAATTTTCTCTACAACACTTCTAATAGAAAACCATGGGTACTTATTTACATTATTGATGTATTTAATGACTTGATTTACCATTTTCTTTATTTCTAGTTGGAATTTGGATGTTGCTTGCTGAAATAATGTAAAAAATAAATTAATGTAATAATTCAGTAAATCATTCACTGATAACACAGAGAACTGGCTGTTGAAATTGATATTAAAATAAAAACAGTTGTTTTGATAAAAACAGACAGATCCCACAGCAGAAATAATGATTATTAGTAGCAGCACCATTTTTGTCTATAAACTATGCTGGAAAATCTAACACAAGCATCACTGAGGGATAGGCATTAATGAATTCTGTACAGTGAAATGTCAATACTGCCATTAGCAGTGTTGGAGAGGAAAGGTCTTCCTTTTGATTTGTGGAAGTTACATAGACGTTTAGTAAACTAGAGAAATAGGCAAAACACAAAGATGTGAAGCAGTGTATCACAGCTGGATTTCCCGATGGTCAAGTCTGACTAACAAGAATATTCTGAACTAGTACAGACTGGTAATAAACAAGTCAAAGGAGGTCACATTTGAAGGGTGTTAGTGTATTGCACTATACAGATAGCACTTTAAGGGTTTGCTTGTTTTTTTGGAGATGTGTTTTTGTTTTTACATTGATATTATTAAGGTTCAGAAAAACTTCAAGCCAGATTTTGAAGGATCGCTAACATTTTAAAATATGATCCATACAATGAAAATACATTTTCAGCATTATATTGGTATCCTAGAGCAACGCTGAAAAACATTGCAGTATTAACCCACACATTCTAAAGTTGACAGCTGCAATTTCTCTCTCTGTAAAGAAGAAAAAAATGCAGTTGTGTCGTTGCTTCCCTCTCCCTGTACAGGATTGGTTGTAGATGAAGCAGGGCACAGGGCAAAAAGGATTAACTATCTCTGTCCTCACACCTTTGTCTACTAGGAAAATATATGCTTATTGTTGGCACGTGGCACAAGTTCCTCCCCCCACCTCCCTCCTTCCTTCCTTCCTTCCTTCCTCACAGGACATCCAATGGTAACGGTGAGCAGGCTCTGTGTGGTGAATGTTACTTGTATCTATTTGTATCCTAATTTCATGTTAAATCATTTGCGTTTTAATAACTTGAAAGCGTTCATAACTTCACATCCCAGTACCTGCACTCGCTTTAGTTCTGCCTGTTCTTATGATATTACAGTTTGTATTTTCAACACATGTGCGGCCATGAATTTTGAGTGTATGCTGCACACAACATGTATCTAACATAAAACTTTATTGTAGAGAATGTCAAAATCAAAGTTATAACCAGTTATAAAGCATGTACTGTCTTGGAATCATGCATGGGGACTGAGTAAACTTTGTAAGGATATAAGTATATATAAGCCACCTTTTTATGTCTTTCCTTCTATACTGTCATACAAAGTTAATTGAGCAGGGTATGCAAATATGCACTATCCTATTCTTTTTATACCAGTCTAGTGATGGCCATGGGATCTAATTAGCAGATATGTGATTTGCATAGTCAAAAATCTATTAGTAACGTAGGAAGCAAAATATATTGAAGTTTTAAGTTATTTCAGCAAACAAAAAATTCCATTTAATCATATTCTCATTCACAGACCAGATTGGATTTTAAAAATTAAATGGGAAACCTATTTGGTGTATGTGATAAGCCATTTCTTGATCTTTTAAATATTACACTAGCCTTGAGGTATATTTATCTATCAGACTATATTAATTCTGCACCATATGTAATTTTTTAACTTTCTTGTGCTGAAGCACAAAATCTGTATGCTACGGTAGTTTATTGATTCTAACTATAATATGATATTTAAGCCAAGGTGAGGAATTTTTAAACATTTAGCGCACACAATAAAGTAATTTAGGTTATTTTTAATTGTCTGTTTTTGTATACTAAAAGCTAAAGGGGTTCATGTTAATGGCAAGAAAAATAAAAAGTCTTATATGCAATTGTTCTCCAGCTCCCAGTAATTCCCTATTCATATGTAGTATTCCCCACCATGTCTCCCAAGCTCCCAGTATTCCCCATCATATGTCTCCTACCTCCCCAGTATTCCCCACCATGTTTCTCCAGCTCCCAGTATTTCCAATCATGTCTCCCCAGCTCCCAGTATCCCCCATCGTGTGTCTCCAGCTCCTAGTATCCTCCATCATGTGTCTCCAGCTTCCAGTATTCCCAATCATTTCTCCCCAGCTCCCAGTATCCCCCATCATGTGTCTCCATCTCTCAGTATTCCCATCCTACAGTACGTCTCCAGCCTGGAAATGATGATGATGCTGCTTCTACGCTGCCCTGCCTTTAACAGGCAGCACTGGATAGCCTGTTTAACCCATCGCTAATCGCCGACTTTTATCTACTGCTGCTTTTATGCTGCCTGTGAAATGCAGGGCAGCGTAGAAGCAGCATCAGATAACCTCTGTAGCCCAGCACTGATGCAAGGAGAAAGGGGGGTTGGCAATGTGCTCTAGAAGTTCTGTTGCTACTTCTGTAATTACTAGCTAGCTTCCTGTAAGCAGCAGCTGTAGCCTAGTGGTGGTGCGAAAGTTCCCCTTCACCTAGTCCAGGCCCTCTTTCGCTTTAGAAGTTGATCCTCCTTCTTAGAGCTCCTCTATAGTGCACAGATCCGCCAACTGACAAGAGCCAGTGCAGGGGAGTGGGGGAATGTGCCTCTTCAGCCCAGCAGCTGGGCTGCAGTAAATCCCCCCACTTACCGAATTGTGCCGGCCCTGTCTCTAACTCCCCAGTACCCCACACCATATGGCTTCAACATCCCAGTATTTCCCATTTATATGGCTCCAGCTCCCCAGTATTCCCCATTCAGTATTCTCCAGCCTCCCCTGTCTCTCCTCTGCGGTGTGCGCCATCATCCAGCTCCTCTGTGCTTACTGGCCGCAAAGCAATCCGTTTCTTGCTGTTTAACTGCTGCGTCAGCTGATAGCAGGCCCTTATTCAATGATCGCTGGACCTCCCTGAGATTGAGCCCAAAAACAAAAGCTTTTGGGCCACATGTTTCCCGAGGACCGCGAGTTTTAAGTAACTGATCTAATATTTTGGGAGATTTCATGTAAATTGGCATAGGGATTATAAAATGAAAGCTACTACTGGAGTAGCCCAGGGAATCAAGTTAAGGCTTCTCAGTTTATTTGTACTGTACAAAAAAACTTTGCCTTTATACTGAATAAATATATCATATATAACTAAACTGCATTATTAGTAGCTCTTTATAAGTGTACAACTATTATTAAAAATGCATTTTTCAATAACACAAAATCTTTTTAAAATCTATGCTTTTATGTTAACAGTATGAATGAAAAAATATTAGCTTTTCATACAAAATATTTAAATTTAACTGTATCTAAGTATATAAAATCAACTGCCCAGGACTAAATAGAGGATAATTTAATTTGAAAGTCTAATATTGTAATTTGTTCAATGATCTGAATGATAGTTATTACATTTCTGCTGGCTGACTAGTTTACTATTTTTATATCTTTTACATGACAATTCCCAGACCCATCAAAATATATCTGTTTAAGAAAGAAATGGATATAATAATGTACAATAATGTACAATGTCTGCCTGATGACGTGGAGGCAGGAATCACCTGCAGGTTATCTACAGAAGAGCTCCCCCCGTGGTCGTTAATCCTCACCTGCCGAAACTACAGGGACTGCCAGCATTGTGCTCCTCCTGTCCCTGTCGTTTCAGCAGGCAAACAGGGAAGAAGGTGACTGCTGGATGACCACACCAGTGATTTCTCCTTCACTGCACTCCGGTCGCCAGCTCCCAAATTCTAGTTGCGCAATCTGTATTTGTTGAGCCCTGGCCTAATGTTTTGGTATCCTGGATGGGTTTATTATTATCTGACTTAGCTCAGGTTGTGTGGTGATCATGCAAGAGCTGAACTCTGTACTTTTGAAATACAATGAAGGAAGAAGGGTTAATCTCACTTGTACATTTCAGCATTATTTAGTTATGTATTCTGTTCAAAAATACTTTAAACCAGAAAGAAAAGGGCAGACTTGTGAGATCTTTAATTTACTGGGGCAGATCCAGAAGCCAGGGTCTCTGTATGTGTACATACATGTATGAGTGCATGTGTGTGTGTAGATATATGGCTATATAGAGAGCAATATATCTACACACTCAAAGATATTTATTTATTAACAGGTTTTTATATCAGATTACATAGAGCTTTACAATTTTAACACTCATTATAGTATGATTGTATAATAGCAGACAGACTGGGTGGTAAGAGGGCCCTTGTAGGTTAATAAAATTATTTTGTATTTTATTCTGTAAAATACAGGTAACCAATGTAGAGACTGACAAAGTGGAGTAACTCATTAGTAGCATTTTGCAAGGAAAAAAAATCTAGCTGCTGCATGCATTATAATTTGGGAGTCCAATAAGGAGATCATTGCAATAATCAATGTGGGAGATAATTTGTGAATGAACAAGAATTTTTTTAGTGTTGTGTGAGATGATTGCATATTTTATAAATGTTTTTTAGATGTATGTAACAGCATTTAGAACAGTATGTGGGGAAAAAGACAGTTCAAAGTTAAGGGTAACATCTCAGCATCAAGCTTTATGAGTAATAGAAATAGAGAAGCCAGTTTGGTAGCTTCTATTAGCATGTAGAGATATTATTAGTTCAGTTTTTTGATAGATCAAGTTTAAGATGGCGGGAGGACATCCAAGATGAAATGGCAGAGTGGCATTCAGTTACACAGGCAAATGCAGTTGGTGAAAGATCAGGAGTGGATAGAGGTGTGGGGCTCCGGTCCGAACGGCTGATTTTAGAATCAGCCGTTTCCTCCGAGCCAGTTGCGAACTGGCTGGGATTTCCATTGCATATGCCTCGATGAGGCATAGCAAGCGATCCACAGAGCACCGAAGGCTCCGTGCTCCGAAATGGTAAGTAAAAATAGTCCCCACTCCTTTCCCTAGTTCTAACCCTAACCCTCCCCTCTCACTACCCTAACCCTCCCCTCTCACTACCCTAACACTCCTTTCCTGGCAGCCTGACCCTAACCCTCCCTCCCTTGCTCCTGACCCTAACCCACCATCTCCCACAGCCTGACCCTAACCTTCCCTCCCCTGTAGCCTGACCCTAACCCTCCATCTCCCGCACAGATAGTTTACTCACCTATCCCTTGGTCCGGATTTCGGAAAGCAGAGTTTCTTATCGGGGAGTGACAACGAGTGGATAGGTACTGTAGATTTGTGTATCATCTGCATATAGATGTTACTGAAATCTAAATGACTTTATTAGCTGTTCAATGGAAGTGGTATAGATAGCGAACAGCAATGAACTTAATACTGACCCTTGTGGTACTCCAACAGATAGAGGAAGAGCAGGGGAGGTGGATCCATAGACGCAAACACTGAAAAAGCGATTTGATACCTAGCGGTTGTAATATTTGCATGAGAAGAGAGTGGTCAACATTGTCTTTAGATTTAGCAGTTATTAAATTATTGACCACCCTAGTCAGTACAGTTTCTTTGGAGTTAAGTGTTGAGACCAAAAGCCTGAAGAGGATCCAGAATATTGTGTGAGTAAAGGAAGTGGGTGAATTGAGTGTAGGCAAGTATTTTTTTTTAGCAGCTTTGAGAGACATGGAATCTATGAAATGGGCTGAGAATGTAAGGGAGAATTGGGGTCAGAGTTTTATTTTTTCAGAATTAGGGTGATTAGCGCATGCTTGAATACAGGATACTGGAAGATAGCAGTAGAGAGAGAGAGAGAGATTGCAGTTAAGGTAGGAATTAGCACAGCCAGTTAGATAGGTAGAAGAGAGGTGGGAGGAGCAGAAAAGAGCAGATACTACTTAATTTGTGGGTTGGAATGAGGACATGGGGCTGGATCATGACCTACAATTGCATAACGGGGAGTGCACGCCCCTTGCACTCCCCACTTAAGGTAGTAAAATCTGGACACTTACGTGTCCAGATTCCTACCTTTAAAATTTAGGACTTGGTCTACTAGACAATATGAGAAAATAAGCCTTCCGCAGAATGACTAGGATGGGAAAACGCCTACATTTTGCATTTGCGCACATGCCGTTTTCTCAGTTTTATTCTGGATCCAAAGTTCTGTAATGGTAGAGTTTTTGATATTTGGGCTGGATGTGGATAGCTTGTACACTAAGTGGGAGGAGTAATGTGCGCAAATAGTACAGTGAAGTTGTGCGAAGTGCCCTCTGTACTATCCAGGCTTTATAAGGAAGAGTTCTGCTGTCTGAATTCTTTGTGAGTGAGGGAAGTGGCATCAGATCCTTGTTGCTGTTGTAGCCAACCTAATTATATGATATCCCTATATATGTCCAGAATTAAACTGGCCATACACTGGGACGATTACTGATCCCTACAGAAGGTGGCCCGATAAATGGGATGATTTCCCTCCAGGGAAAGGTCACATTATCGGTGCTATACACCTTTCCTGCTGGGACCAATTATCCTAGGAGAAGAGGGAGGCACAAGAAGAAGAAGGAGCCTTTCAGTTATCTAATTGGCTCAGCTTAAAAAATTAAACATGTCAAAAAATCAAATATTTGTACCAGACCCAAAAACATATTTTGCATACTAACAGCAATTATTTGCCCAATCAACCAGTAATTGGATGCTCGGACCAATAATCGCTCTAGTGTATGGCCAGCTTTAGACAGAATATGTAAGAGTACTTTATACTCTTGGAATTCCTGGAGGACTTTTCAAGATTTGGGAATTTCCTTCACATTTCAGGCGACAAGCACTGACATATGACTTTTCTTAGCACTTTTCAGACATTATGTGAATAAAACTTAACCCAAAATTCAGCTAAAAACCTTTGCTGATTGAAATAGAATTGTTTTGTCACATTAATGTAAATTTGCTTAAATAGAGTGATTAAAATACTGTGTTGGGGTCAGATTTACTAAGCTGCGGGTTTGGATAAGTGGAGATGTTGCCTATAGCAACCAATCAGATTCTAGCTCTCACTTTCTTTTTACATGCTAGAGAATATCAGCTAAAATCTGATTGGTTGCTATGATCAACATTTTCATTTTTCCAAACCTACAGCTTAGTAAATATGGCCCTTGGTGTTCAGTTTTGTGTGTGGCTGATTCCCCTTCTTCTGGAAATTGATCTTTTTATCAGTCAGAGCCAGTGATCCAGAGTTTGGTAGCTCAGTTAATAATTTATATTTAATTTTGATGTCTTTTCCAGAAATATATATGTCCTCTGCACAGTTTGGTGTGTGATAAACAAAGCACAGTCATCTAAATGCATAAAATGTTGCATACAGGGTTATCTGCACAAGAAAATGCTCAGAATGCCTTAATATTCATTACACTTTGCTCCAAATAGAATTAAATCTACCAACCGTGACCAGTGACACAATATAGTTCACATTTAAAGAAAGTATTTTTTGTGGGGAAGTTTACCTTTAGCTAAACTATTTCTAAAGTATTTTTGACACAAGGCCAAGTTGTTTACTCTCAAGCCATATCAGCCCAGCAGGACATCAAAGATAAGTGTTGAGCAGTGAAAATGAATTCCTTGATGCCACACAAATATTTAAAATACGTACAGTTTAAGAATACACTTTCTTTCAAACCTTCATTTTTCCTCTCCGTTATTTTATAGCAACTCTTTCTTTCAGTTCGACCAAACAAGACATTCATCTTGCATCCATGTGTTTGTGTTTGAAATGCACAACATGTCTATTGTTTTGATAGCGATGTGCACCAGTGGTACTTTACATTCACAGCGTCAGACACAGCTAATCATGGCTGCTCCCCAGGCATTTGTTGAGCTGGTTGATGATTTGTGTGTTGGTAGCAGTCCGACGTAAAAGATTATTATTTTATTTTTTCACCATGGATTTACAATAGCATATCATTTCTATGCATTGAGGAGAGCTACAGTACACATTAGAGTACAGTAGACCAGCTAATTGATTAGTGTTGTATAAAACGGCATTTTGCACTGAAGTTACAACATACACGAGGGTCCTTGGAAGTCAAGCGCATATGATATATGAAGCCCAGCTGGTAGTATACTGTAGCTTTGCAGTGTCAGCCGTCAAGTTAATAGTGTGTATTATTGTGCTATTTTGCATTGACTTTCAAGTTGCATTTAGTTTTGCAAAAAAAATATACAGATGGTACATAATTATTTTTTATTGTGATTGAATACGGTTTATGTCAAACAATTCCTATAGATTGTTAGTCTGTGCGCTGGCCTCTCTCACCTACCCAATCTGTTTGTCTTGTTTTGTAATGATTGTTTAAAGTTGTAAAGCTCTACATAATATGATGACAGTGTATAAAAACCTATGTAAATAATAAATGAGGTACAGCTGTATGTGTGAAGCTTGCTCTGCAAACAATACATATTAAGGTTATCCCCTCTGCATTTCTTTACTGATTGTTGTAAACTGTCACATTTAATGAACATTTATTATTTCTTGTAAACAGTAAATAAAACACAATCTAATAAATATTACACTAATAGATATGACTGTGCACAGATAGAACTAATCTCTAAAAACAGTCCTCAGCCGATAGATGCTGATGAATTCCTCAGGAGTAATGATGACCCAGGGAATAAAACAAAAAATACATTTATTAAAACACAATATTAAAATAACAAAAGTCCATACCAGGGAAGCGATGGTAAAATAGTACAAGCAGTGGGTCTGTAGCAGCCAGATGAAATGCCCCGGAAATGGCACTCCACTCCACCGCTGCACGGTCTCCTGGTGACGACGTCCGTCTGTTTGGCTGGTTTGACTACGCGTTTCGGGCTGCCCTGAGCCCTTTCTCAAAGAGAGAACTTTGAGAGGGCTTCGGGCAGCCCGAAACGCGCAGTCAAACCGGCCAAACAGACGGACGTCATAACCAGGAGACTGTGGAGCGCCATTTCCCGGGCATTTCATCTGGCTGCTACATGGTGTAATATTTATTAGATTGTAATTTATTCTGACACTTCCCCCGTGGACCTACATGCACCTTGAGGTTACCATTTTGCATTTATTCTATGGTTTTTGGGGATATTGGGACACCCCCTGGTCTATTTCAGCTGCGTGTAGTAAGGAGTGCTTAACAATTTGTATCTCCTATAGTAAATAAAACAGATTTCTAAACAATAAGAAGTATATTTTTTATGTCCATAAACCATCTCATCCTCTCAGACCGATCACTGTAAGACATTTTATTTTAATCTGGCCATCCTGGAATTTAAGGCTATTGGACAAGATCTAGACTTTCATCACCACTGTGCTCGCTGCTCCAAGCACTGCAGAAGCAGAGATCTAATGCCATCTCACGGCCTTCCGATACCCCCCTCACTTGCAAGGCCTTCTGATACCTGACCAGTGGTTTAAGATATGTGCTGCATCCTTACTTACCATGGGGATGCATGGGATGACTTGTAAGGGCAATGGGTGTTGGCTTTTACTATAGAATTTAAATGTCACCCACTTCCTCTTTGTGCTCGCTCTCTTCCCACCATCAGACCCATGAAAAAAAGGATTGCTGGATTGTATGGATGCATATCTGATGGTGCCGACATATACAGAATGCACAATGTGCTTTATCTGATCCTAGCAATTGGAAAACATCCAGTTAGTGTAAATGTGGACCTGGTCCATAATAATGCACACATTCATGTTTCCTATGATGTATGACCCCTTGGAAAATGCCCATTTGCTGGAAATCTGGATCTTTTTCTGTAATTACAGGTAAATAAGTCTGATCCGATTGGTGTGGTTCCAAGCACAAAATATGTGATGTGCTGTAATGGCTAGAACAAGCACGAGTTTCAACAACAATGTTCTGCCCTTCAACAGACTCCCGCTTGGAATTACCTAGTGACATCCATGACCAACTAACAATACCCTTAGACTCCTGCCACGACTGTCTAAATGGGATACATGACTTATGGACTATAACCTGAGGGCACCCATGACTGCCTGTATCCAAGTACACCTGTTCTCGTTTAAGGCTCCTAATGATCTAATAAATGCTGTAATATAATTATGTTGTATAATATTTAATGCATGATGAGAATACATGTTATTTCTAAGAAAGCGACTAAATTAGTGTGGACATGTGATTATATGTAACATCCTGGCAAGCTCTCCGCTAATCACTCCCCATGCAGAAATGAACTTTGGATAGTCATTCTTTAGCCTAAGCTTTCCAACTCATGCAAACATAAAATGGCAGAGATTTGGAAGCCTAGATCAGTAGATGGTCTGCCTACACTGTACATTATGGGTTCAAGTTACTTAGCCAAAATGAAAGTAGCTCATCCAGGTTCGAATTGTCTCTCTACGAGCCTGGGAGCTACTTTCATGTTTTTACTAAGACTTACCCTCCGCTGGCTGCCCCTCGATGACATTCGAGCTTTTTTCAGTCATCGCGGGCTTTCTTCGTGTGACCAGAAGGTCTGCACATGCGCAGTGGCTCTCTACTGAGACTTTGTAAAAAATGAAGCCCCGGCATGAGAAGCACTGCGCATGAGCAGGCTCTTCATGTCAGGATCAGCAGCTGCGGGCAGACACATCTTCGGTCAGGTAAGTCTTTAAACCTATTCTATTGTTTTGGGTTTTTTTTCATTGTTTTTTAGTTTTAAAAGCGCCGGCCCACATTAAGAACAACGGGCCGGCGAGCACATAACAAGTTTGACTGCATGGCCATGGAATCTGTTTATTTCCATGGCGGTGCAGCCTTAGTAAATAAAAAAAAGTTCATTTTTGGAGTTATAACTTCTTAACTCCACAAAAATAACTTTTTAAAACTTTGTAAATAGTGCCTATAATACTAAGTCCCACTCTCTTGTTAGTGCACCCCGGTCCCTACTGTTGGTAGAATACACAGAAGACTATATAGATTGCATTGCTTACTGACCAAATGCATGCACATATGCAGTGCATAATTACTGACCAAGTATGATCTGGCTGCATGGGTAACGGGAATGCTGGAGGTCTGGGTCCTGTCCGCTATCTAAAACCTTTCTATAGCATTTGTAATTCTGGACTGTTATGAACTGTGGCAATAGAAATAAATCCACAAAGATTCAGCTTGTTGCTTTTTATTGATACTTACAAATGTAATAAAGTGAAAGCATTCTGTGCTTATATATACAAATAATCTCCACCAGTTTCCACAGCTCTGTACTTAGATTATGTGTCATTAACATCAGTCCCTACCCCAGTGGAGCCACACATTTATACACACACACACACACACACACACACACACACACACACACACACACACACACACACACACACAC